>JAQIXN010000822.1:0-27613 GCA_034698145.1 Proisotoma minuta
AGTCTCAACTTGCCCCCAGCTCGAGCGCACACTTTCAAAAGGGAACCACAACTCTAGCCAATTATATTAAGTGATGTATTAAACAACAAATACAGGATGATCCCGGAATAATTCCCCGCCTCTGCCACAACATTTGGTCGCGATTGGAAGCATCTGGCGGTGAATTTAAAATGGAAGTCAGTTTCATGGAATTATACAGGGAAAAAGTCCGTGACCTTTTGGTTCGTTCTAAAAGTCAACTCAAACTACAAATAAGAGAACATCCGCAGTTAGGTCCAATTGTGCAGAGTAAGTTCTTGAAAGAAATAAAATTAAGCTAAAGCAAAGGTTTGGACAAGGGCAAAATTAAAATTGTTGCAAATAAATGTAACAAAGTAGCAATGGAATTTGATTGACTTTTGAACAGTCAACAGTGAATGAGACGCTTTTCGCCAACCGATATGCACATGCTGTGAAATGGGACAAAGTCATATTTCTATAGACATAAGTAAACTTTGGTTTATTATGCCTTATCTTAAAAAGTTCAATGCACTTTCACTTAATTAGCGCAGTCGATTAACAGAAGAAATTAATTCGGTCTTCGGTCCTATTTCCATCTTTTTCTTTCCTTCCCATAATAATTTTGCAAAAATCCAACCATGACTTTATTAGCATTAATTTTTAGCAGTCAAACAAAAAATAGTCCTGACTTGCTGACAAACAAACAGGCATGCAAACCATTCACCTAATAGTGCTTAATCGATTTCAGATCTTTCCCGATTGCAAATCAAGGCTAAAAGTGATTTGGGTGATTTACTGTGGGAAGGTGAGAAAAGAAGGGCGAACGGAGTCACTGCGTCCAATCCCAAAAGTTCTCGCTCTCACGCCATTTGGACAATCTACATCTTTCTGGAAACAGGTGCAAATGGCAATAAACGGCCAATTAATAGTCGCATTCATCTCGTGGATCTTGCTGGAAGGTAAAGAAAAACAGAATTGGGAATTATAGGAAAAGAAGATAGATCGATTAAGCAATTAGACTAGAATGAGTTTACTTAAGATTAGTTGTCTTTTGCTTGTTCAGTGAGAAGGCAGGATTTGCAAGTGGGAAGAATTTGTTGGCTGAAGGGGCAGATATCAATAGGTCCCTCGTCGCATTGGGAAATGTCATTTCGGCATTGGGTAAGAAACATTTTTTCGAATTGATTATTCAACAATTAAAAGGTTATCTAGTTAAATATTGAAATTTAAGAGGAAATTCAAAATGGAGTTTTAAAAAGTGTGCTGGTTAAATTTTTCGATATGTAAAAGAAGGCTGAATTTAAATTCTTGAATTTGAAGCCCCCGAAAATTCTTGAATTGAATTTAGACTGAAAAAAAGTAAAGTGGAATTTAAATTATAAGAGGAATTTGTGATCTGATAGAAATTCAAAATTGTCTGAAAATCTCACAAAATGAAATTTAATCTTAATCAAAAAAAATCCTAATTTGAAAATCTCTAAAAAAAAAAATGAAACTAGCTAATGAAATTTAATTTTACTTAATTGGTATTTGAAGATGTCAGCTCAGTGCTTTAAGTATTCATTTTACGGCTTGTAATTTGCAGTTTACAGAAAGGCGTCTGTTTTCCTGAATAATTGTCACTACGTTCAGACAAATGTCTGTAAATGTTAACTTGATTTTGTATTTAGTAGCATCTGAATTTTTGTAAAAAAAAGTTGCTATAATTTTCAGTGCTTAGAAAACGAACATTAATTAAATGTCTTTCTTCAATAATTTATTAATTTATTAAACATTCTAAGATTTTGGAGCCCTTTTTTAAAAAAATGTTTTTTTTTTCAAACATACTATTTACAATTTTATTGTTGATTTTAGCGGAACGAGCGCCATACATTTCATATAGAGATTCAACACTTACTCGACTCCTAAAAGATTCTCTAGGCGGCAACGCCACAACTTCAATTATCATTAGTAAGTCAAACTTTTAAATAAACACTTTGTTTGTCCCCTAGCAAAATACTAACTGTTGAACAATGTCTATCTCAAAGTTTGAAGTGGATATTGGGTTTTCTGAAACTCGGCCATTTAAATGAAAAAAAATGAAGTTTGTCAGATTAAATTGACAAAAGCTGTCCCGTTGTCGAATCAACATTTTTAAATTCATGTCTCATGATCTCAGATGAAGGTCAAAAGGACAATGAGCTCTGCCTGTGAATTACATACCTTTAATATTTTTAAATGATTTTTCAGCCGCATCTCCAGCCTCAGTTTGCCACGCCCAAACGTTAAACAGTTTTAGGTTTGCTACGCGTGCGCGGCTCGTGGAAAATAAGCCCAAGATTAATTTTAATTTAAATCTCCAATCAATTAGTGGAACCGGCCACTCGTTGTATTCTATAATGGCCGCCAGCGAGATGAAGAAGGACATTTCTAAACTGAGCAAAATAATCAAAAGTGCGCAAAATGTAAGTGATTATTGAATTGCACGTCGTTAAATTTTATCAAATGTAATTTTCGAATTAATTAATTAAGTTTTATTTTCCCAAAAAATGATTTATATTTATTATTATTTATTTTTCTTAAATTTCAAGTTCAAACCATTTTTCACGACTCTCCGAAAGATTATGAATTTTAAAAGCAAGCGGAATCATAAAGTTATAAAACGCTCATTGAACCGTTTTAGCCAAATGAATATTCTTCTTCGTCATCCGAGTTTTCTGTTGAATTGTTCTCTAATTCGCAGTCCCATATGTCTTCGTCATCTGAACTGTCAGTTAAAGTGAAAGTGTCATCTGACGACGAATTGGTTTCTTGAATATAGCTGTCCCCGTTTTCGGAATTATCTTCAAAAGCCTGCTCCAAAATCACCACTTCGTCTGAATCTTGTTCCGATTCTTCAATGCCAAGACTTTCGTCCCAGTTATTATCTGAGTTCCCGTGGCCATCAAAATTTTCAACAGAGTTGTCCAATATGTCCTCGTTGTCTAAACTGCCTGCTAAACTGACAGTGTCTTCTGACGGCGAATTGTCTCCGTTTTCATTATCTGAAACTGCTTCAGCATAAGAATTGTAAACTGAGTTATCACGAATGTTTTCCTCATGTGAATCGTCCTCGTCATCTGAAAGGTTATTCGAACCGATCTCAAAATCAAAATCGTTATTTGGGTTGTTGTTTAAATTGTTCTGAAAATTTTGGTTCCAAAAATTGAATCTATGAACGGAATAATAATTTTCTGAAACTTCATCGCCAAAATATTCATTTGAAGAGTCCCAAAAGTTTTCATATTCTGAATTATCCTGGTCTCCCCAAAACACTTCATCTGCAAATTCGTCGTCCAAAATTTCCTCTGACATATGTCGAATCCGTCGCCATGCTGTAAGCATCGGTCTCGGCCCTAAGCTTTCAGAATTTTCGCCTACGGCAATGTCCTCGCGACAAATAGGACAAAGTCCATTCCTAAAATTTAAAAAATAATCATGACGGGAAATTAAAATTTGGAGAGATTAAAATTTACCCTTCAAGAGTATTGATCCATTTTTGGATGCAATCCGAATGAAACCGATGCCCACAATTGATGTCAATAGATCGCTTCCGTTTTCTGGAGGTTTCTGGCGACGAGTCTCCATCATTTCCCACCGAGTTCAAAATGGGAAGCTCTTCAAGACAAATACAACATGTAGACATTTTACGATTATAGAACAGTTTGAACAACAAACGTTTTTATGAAGTCAAGATATTTAAAATTTATAAACGACTAACCAATTTGAAGTTTCGCGCCAGCAACATGACAACAATTTATCAACTTGCTTTTTGAAAATTGAAATTTTTACTGGTGGATCTTGCCAATATCCCTTAACAAGTGGCTTTGGGATCTTGCATAAAACTACAATATGTAATTCAAATCAACAACAGTTTAACATTGCTAATTAATAGCAATTTTCATGGAACGCCATTTGTTAATTACTTCTTTTCAACTTCAATGGAGGAAAACACTTTCATTTGATCAAGTTTGAAAGAAATCAACAAATAAATACCAATAAAAATAATTCCTCCAGTTTAGCTTTAGTTTAGCTTAGTTTTTTAATTTTAATAAATTATGATGTCACATTTTCAATAATCTCGGTTAAAATTTCACAAACAATATCAGTACATTCTTCACCTTCGACGCTTTGAGAATTTTCTTCTTCGATATTTTCCTCGTCGTCCGATTCGCACATGCATTCATCTTCTTCATGCGGCAGCCAAATTACCCGTCCCTCAATTTCAATCTAAAATTGTAATTTATTTCAGAGCTAAATTAAACCAAATTATTACTTAAGGACTTTTACTTCACGAAGCGTGAAATCGGAAGTGACCGCATAATAAGCGTTACGTGAAATTGTAAATGTGCGCCGTAATAATCCTTCAACGTTTATCTCAACGTCAATCTCATTTTCCTCGTCTTCTGCATATTCTTCTTCATCTGAAATTTCGTCGACCTGTGGGGGTCCTGTGGCGATTGTCCGAGTGGTCCGAATGCGGCGGACGGCTCTAAGAATTTTTCTTGGAGTAACCATAAGTAAATTTGAGCCTACATCGTCGGCAGCATCAAGTTGCAAATCCTCGTCAAACTGATCAGCTGAAATAGAACGACGACAAATCGGGCAGCTTCCGTTCCTTTATAAATTGACATATGTTTAAAATCTTTGAATCCATAAACATTTGTATGGAATTGCATTTTTCAAAAACCAAGCTAACCCTTGATTAATCCAACGCTGGATGCATGTGCGGTGAAAGTGATGCCCGCAGTCCGTGCCAATGGGTCGTTTTAGGTTTCGATAGTTTGTTAATTGCTCAACCGTGTTATGGAATATATTTGACAGTGAGGATTCTTGGGTCAGAGGAGACAGGCAAATCGAACAGATCACATCTGACATTTTTGAACTTTACGACGTTTTGCCAGAGTAAAGTAAAACAACTTTCGTAGTTTTGAGCACAATAAAATTATTGAAACCCAAATGCTTTTGTTTGCCTCTTACAATTTTTTTTTTCTTACTTTTCGTTAGTTTCCAGGAAATTGTGCAATCAAGGGAACATATTTTCGAGTAAAATTATAGGCATCTTTCCGGTTTTTATTTTATTTTTAAAATAAATACTTTACTTTTTGTCAACTTTTTGTCTCAAAAATCGACCGAAATTGAACCTTTCGATTCCTTTCTGTCTCAAAATGTTATTAGGTTTCTCACTTTCTAGCGACTCTGAGGCTTGGAGACTTAAAGTAGTTTGATGAAGGATAATGATAATTATGGAACATAATAAAATTATTATATTCCATTTTTATAATGACTTCTTTCCAGAATGGAGGTATGCTTCGGGGTCTTGTGCCACAGGCTGGTTGGAATCGTTTGGTCTCCGCCCTCGAGGGATGGAACGCCATTGAAGGAGAACAACTCAAATTAGCTCGAGGGAGATCGGACTCTGAGGGTGCAACTTCAAGCGCGAATTTCAAAGGTTTGAAGGAAGAGAGAGGCGCTCAGCTTTCGGCAGTTGGATCGAAAGCTGATGTAAATGTCCAGGTTCGAAAGCTAAATATTTTAAGAACTATCAGTTTGTTAGATGTGCATATATACAGAGACGGGAAATTGTTATTTTTAAAAAATCCATTATTTCTTTAGACAAATATCGCCAACCGTTCTACAAGTTCTGAAGTCTTCATTCCGTCTTCATCTTCCATCAAATGCTTGAGTTGGAAAGCGGACGAAATACAAATTCCAACACCTAAAATTTCCCCAAAATCGCCATATTCCCCAAAGGAACTTTATTTTACCCCACCCCTTGCTCCAAAATCATATTTAAATCAAAGTCAAAATTTCCCGCGATTAGAGAAAAAATCCGCGAGCTCTGCGTCATTGAAGGTGAAGAAAATTTTACTGCCACTTCAATTTTCCGTATCAAGTTATTGCGATCACAGCGCCCGAATTTCCGAAAGGATAAGCTCGAAAATTCCCCCACTTCCGTGCCCAATTCCAAGCCCACGGATCGAGATTGTGAGCTCGCTCTTTGATTCTGAAGGTTCAGGCTTAAATCCGCTGATAAGGCAGAGGATTCCGACATTGGTAAATTCTCAAGCAATAGAGCCGAACTCGGAAGTAGCTCGGAAACTTCCTAGTGAAAGTACGGTCGAGCTGAATGTATTGGAGCTCGAGCAACTGCCAAACGAATTTCCAACCGAAGAAATTTGTGCAACTGCTACAAAAGTTTTTGAACAAGTTTTCGAAGATTTTGAAAATGAATTTGAGCCGGAAACCCGAGAAGTTGGAAAAAGTTTTAAGCTTCACCTTCCGCCTATTGCGAGACTGCTAAATGGAAGGTCAAAAGCTTTTGAAGATATTTCGGAAGAAGGCTCGGAAGTGTCGAGCCGAAAATCGGAAGATTTTGAAGAATGCTCGGAAGCCATTTCGAGCCAAGGCGTAATTTCGACTCCAATTTGGTCAGAAGTTTCGAGCTCGAACTCAGAGTCAAGCAGTTCGTGGAATTTTACACCGGTAAAAATACAAATTATTCCTCAGCTCGAGGAAATTACCGCAAAAATGGAAACTGTCAGCGATTGGGTAAATGAGCAAATAATTGGGAAAGTTCCAGTTCTTTTGGCTTCAGAAGCGGAAGAAGTTTCAGCGTCAGATTCAGAAGCTTCTGAAAGCTCGGAAATTTCAGGAAGTTCGAGCTTTAACTCGAACTCAAAATTTCGTTCTCATTTCTCCCGCGAGTTGAATCAAATGGATAGAATCGGGGCGCAATTAAAAGAGTTGCAGAAAATGAGCGATCGAGTTTCTCGGCTGTCGTTGGTTAAGCCTTATCTGACACAGATTTCATCGATGTCCACTCTTGATCATTTTACCCCTGACCCTGAAATTGACCCTGAAATTGAAGCATGTTCAGGATGGAATGTAGAGACGGAATTTAGGATCGTTGATAAGGAAATGCAAGGGCTTAAAAAGTTGTTGAGGGATGGAACTCGAAGGGAATCTACTTCAGTTTCGTCGGAAATGGCGAGAGGACATGGAAATATCCAAGGACGAAGACCAAATTCGACGGCTGAGTGCACAAGGGGAACTACGACCAGAGGACAAAAGATGACTAGAGAGGCTTTTAGTGAAAGTGCCATTGGGCATGCACAAGACTTTAGGAGACAGATTGGACATGTCCAAGGGGATTATAACAGTGTTGGTCAGGGACAAAGGTACTTTGTGAAAATATACTGTTAGTCCTTTAGGCCAATAACTTGGAAGTCGATATTGAATTTTGGAAAAAATCCGAGATAGAAAGATTTTAAAACTTGAATGAAGGAACATTATGTAATAATGATAAAAGCTATATAATCTCTAAAATTGTAATCTCAGATAAAACATTATATATTTCCAAGTGTCAACGGTCGAACTATTATATTTGCTAAAAGTATTTGTATTCTTTAGATTTTCCTGCTATACTCCTCGATCTGTTCCAATTCCTGAAGATTATCACTACGAAGGATTGCATCGCCTGGAATTTGAATTTGGAAGTACTTACTTGCCCTCAAGGGACAGTCCCTTAAGATCACGTTCCAATTCCGTGGCCTCAAACAAAAGTTCCACAACAGCCCTTGAACTTTGTTCTTGCAACGTAAGTTTTTTGAAACATTCTGTGGCTAAAAAACTCGAAAAAATAGGGATGAAAAATAACATCAAATATTGTCATCTAATGCAAAAAAAGGTAAATCTGCAAATCTTTAAAATAATTTCAACGACTTTTAAGTCCAACATTTTTTTTCTTGAAAAAATAGTAAAATTTAGTAATTTTAAAGATATAAATATCGAAATTTATATTGTTATTATAAACATGAATAATTTTGCTTTTTCCTAAAATATTTGAGAAAAGAAGTCGGGTTCCCTTTCATCGAACAATATGACTAAACAACATATTTTATTTATTATTTTCAGGGAATTTCCGGCCCCCATTTGATGAGCTCTCACTCCTCCTTCCATTCCTCAAATACGCCGTCCAAAGTGAATTATAATTTTAAGCCCCACTGCTCCTCAAGCTCAAGTTCTTCTTCTGGAACTGACGTCATGTCTAACTCTCATTTGGGGAAATATTCTTCCAGCGGAATTTATGGGAGAAGCAGTCAGACTAATTTCTAATTACCATTTCTAGTCCAATTGTACAAATTAATGAAAGATGTGGAATAAATAAATGAGTGGATCTTTGCACAATTTAATCTTAAAGTTTATTAACTTCTTTAAGCTTCAGATTAAGCTTCAAGGAGATTGGAGATGAAAAGTGTCAAGTTATTGAATAGCGATTATTCTCAAGTTCTTATATAGAGAGGTTAGAGATAAGCAAAAAAGCTATTTTTATTCCAAAATTTGTACCATTTCAATTAAATTAGTTAAAATAAATATAAACTTAACATAATTTGTAGCGCAATAATTAAAATAAGTAGCAAACTGTCCTAAATGTCTGTGCTTGTTCCATTTGTATTTATATTTGTTGGGTTAAAATTAAAATTAGTGTATACTGGGTGGGAGGAAACTTTCCCAGAAACAGTTTTAACTACAAGCGTGTATTGACCTGAAATCAATCCACTAATTTCCATCACAGCTCGCGGAGGCTTAGAGCGCGGGACAAATTTCTGAGATGGTTTTCCCCAATCTCGTTTGATGTAGGTGTTGAATCCGTCATATTCACTAGAAAAAAGTTCCAAAATGAATTAACTTTGAATTTACCATAAACACCGTAATTGTATGAAGTTCCTATAATCAACCGAATTTTGGCTTTTTTGTAGAGAGTAACATTTAGGGAACCCATTGTCAAAATTGAGTTATCTCGGGAATAGAAAAATGCGCGGATGCGTGTATTCACAATATAACACTTTGGCCTATATAATAACTTACCTAGCATTATCTAGTGGCGGCGTCCATTCCGCAACAATTGCAATTCCTTGTTTCAGTTCTACGAGTTCCACAGTGACATTGGTGACCTTAAGAGGCATTGTTCGATACTCCTTAATTGTGGGGGTCGACTCCACCCCCTGGCTTACAGTGCAGACAGAAATGTTGTACGCTCTGCCGGGAAATAGGGAGACGAACCCTGGACGAACCACACCAAATTGGTAGTCCCATCGAGATACGAAAAGTGGAGCTGTAGACTCGCGCGGGAAAATTTCCGCCTGCAATTCCAAATTTAAATTTGACCGACATTTTGAATTTGAAAGTTTTTTTGATAAAAATCGTTTGGAATTTTGTAGAATAGTTGATTTTGATAGAATAGTTTTCGTTAAAAATTGAAAAAAACTGTGAAAGGGATAATTACTATATCTTTTAAGTAAAACCAATGTATATGACTGGCTTTTAAATTTTGTTTACAAATACGGGATGTCATAATTTAAAACAAAGCTCATTTTTACAATTGTACGACACTAAAATTTACAATAACATAAGAATAATATTTTAAAGAAAAAATTAGCATCCTAATGCAATTAAAGATGTTTGATTGTTGTAAAAATATATTATTCCAAACATTCCAAAGTTTCAAAAGTAATTTTGTTTTGCGAAAGTCAGCGCCATCTAGCGATTATTTTTATTACTGAATTATTTTTGCGTACCTTATACCATTCAAAATATCCCGAGGTTGGTGGCTGCCAAAGAACGAGAAAAGACGATTCATTTCGATACCAAACAACAAAACGATCTGGAGGATTTGGCCCTGAAAGGTCAAGCAGATAGTGGTGGAAATTAGTAACAGCGAACCTCGTTTGTTATTATAGCCTAACTTTATTCCTGTCAGGGTTTAAATGTTTTAACACAGATTTAGAATCGTTTAAATTTGACACTTGGGTCGCATTTGAAAGTAGAAAACTATAAAGAGAGCCGTCAGACTCGAAAGAACGCTCAAAATTCGTTTGGCCTTGCCTTCGATGGATTATTAAATTAAATCTATTATCTCCTTACTTTAGTAGATACTTTTTTAGTTCATAACTTACGGACTGTAAAATTAAGTTCCACTTCTCCATTAAGCTGAACATTGTAACTTCGTCCAGGCTCTAATTTGGTCACGTCATCTAGCGCCACAAAACTCTCGTTCGTCACCAAGGTCAAGGGAGTAGGTGACTCGTCATGTTCTCCGTGTTGTGACAACTTTCCAAATTCAAGTTCTGGAAGGAGGGACAACAACAGCTGGACTTGGCTCTCCACATCACCGTCATCCTTGTCCCAAGCAATGGTCACTCCAGAGGGTACGTCGAGAAGACGTAAGTTTTTCGGGACACTGCCATTAAGCAAAAATTCCCGTTCTGTTCTTGAAACTACCTCAAAGTATTCAAAACTTTCCGAGTCTAAATTGTGCTATGAATAGAAATTAAACTTGTTAAAAATTCTATGCATGGCCCAGAAATAAGAATTCATGCAGTTAAGGTGTAAACTAAAATAAAACAAATTCAGCATCAATAAATTTTAAAGTTTCCGCCAATCTAAGATGTCTATTATACAAACAACATTTGACACCGAATTGAGATTTAATTGACATAAAGAAATGTAAAATCAATCCCAGGGTTACTAAATTGTAAAACCAAACAATAATTGAAATTTGCATCAGGCTGTAACAGCCAGTCTGTTGCAAAAAATTAGAACCAATTGCCGCCTTTCTAAAAAAACATTAATTAAAAAAATACCTGTGCATCACTCTCAATGACCGCTACGACGACCTTAACAGAAGCAAAGGTCAGCCAAAGAACTAATGCCAAAAACTTTAGCCGTAACGGCATGTTTGCAACTGAAGCACAGACAGGAACAAAGTGTAAATAAAATAGGACACTATTGTTCACTTTCGATTATTGGCATGGTTACTAATTAAATTTGTTGTCAACTATCACTTTAAAAGGATGACCTCATCGATTAAATATTCTAGTAGTAATTTAATTAACAATCGTCAATTTAGTAATTTCACCTATGCTAACCAACTCGTGGCTTCTTGCCTCTTGCCCTCACGAACTTGTCCAACTGGATAAAAAGTTGTTTGATTGCAGGTGTTTTATTTTGGACAAAGGTACAAATTTTGTTGTCAAGACAACAAAATTTCTGAAAACCGGAAAGAGCTGGAAATATCTTATAGAGTTGACGCTTTATGTTAACTGACCATTTACTAAATATGTAATTCAATCTGCAAGCCAAATTTACATCGCATTGCACTTGCCAAAAGTAAGCCAATTACTTTAACAACTAACCAACGTCAATTACGACATTTGCATATTATATTAGGGTTGCAACTCTAAGAAAAAACAAGAAGTTGCCGTTTTTGTACTATATGAAGTTGTTAAAATTCAAAAACTTTATTAGTAAAAAAAAATATAAAACGTCTAATATCTGAAAAATGTTGAAAAACGGCTCAGAACCTTTGAAAATTACTTAATTTTTCCACACCCTGTAACAAACTATTGAATATATTGAATGACACTTGAAAAAAAATGTTTGTGAACGATGACAAGCCAAATTAACTAAAGGTAGTGGTAGCCTTTTGAATTAAACGTTAAATGGGTAGTTAACCTTCGCCTTGAATTTTGAGGCAAAAATTATTTAAAGCCAAAAAAATATTACGTAATATAACTAGACTGATTTTTTAATCATTATAATTAAAGGATCTCAGCACCAAATGTCAAATGACTCCAGGCTTTAGACGACTGCCAAATTAACAAAGAGTTGTATGTAATTGAAAATGGGTGTAATCAAGTTGAATTTGCAAATGAATTTTGGGTAATTATTTTTCACTTCTTCGGCGTCGAAGATTTTATACAACTTGTACAGCAAATTAAATTGAACGAACATTTGAAAAGTATCGATTTTCACAAGCAACTTGTAATAATATTGGTAAAGTTTGACGCCAAAAAAACTTTTTTTTAAAGTTGGAATCCAAAAGGTTTCCTTTATTGAAAATTGTGTAAAGTGAAAACTGTTCAAATTTTCAGAAATATGGAATTTTTGATGTTAGAATAATTATTGGGTACAAAAAAAAGAATAAATTGTGTATTAAAAACAACTCGGATTCAAAAACGATTAAATATGAAACGACAAACTCACAGGCAAATAGAGAAAGCGATATGCAGACAGACAAAATAACCCCACAGACTAACCAAAACGTGAACTAAAAAATCCACTCAAATTTTCCATTTCATCTATAAAGTCAATTTATTTCTTACAATGTAGTTTCAGTCTCTGCTACAGTTAATTACATATTTATACTTTTATTTATTTACGTAATTGACTGATTCTCCCAAAATCACAAGATTACAACATATGTCCATATTAACTTTTCACAAATTAATTTTCTGACCCTGATTAATTTGATTTCATCAAATTCCAATATTTCCAATTAAATTAAATACAGTTTTCATATTTAAGGCTACGGATTTTTAGTCATAGTGGATTTTTTGGGGGGTATCTTTTATAGATTCAATTTAGATTTCGATCCTGCAAAATCTTTTGATTGTGCTTGAGTTGTTGGACAAAAATACTTATTGAGAAGGTACTTGAGAAATTGGGTACTTACATTCTATTTAAAGTCCAAAATACCTTAAAACTTAATCACAGAAAATCAAGTGGTAATTAAATTAATTACAAATTAAAGCTAATTATAAAGTAAATGACAGTTTAGGAGATGTAAACAAAAGTTGGAATTAAAAATAAAAATAAATCGCAGTCCAGTTTCTAATAAATCTGACTAAATTATTGGCCAAAAAGAGTGGAATTCGATTTTTCCAAATTCTCAAAAAGTTCTGTTTTTAGAAATTTAAATTTGAAAAATGGTCGAATTAGAATTTGCAAAACAAAGCGATTGAACTTCAAATGTCATTATTTCATTGACACTTGACACAAATTTTAATACTTATGCAAACATTTGTTTGAAACAAAACTCAAAGCAAAAAGTTTTTTTTTTACGTTTGCCCTAATGAGCAACAAAAGACGTTAATGAATCAGTACAAAAATCATTGGTTTGTCGGCAAACTTAAAAATCATTCAACTTTCGAAAAATTAGAAAAATCGAATTTTCCCATTAAATACAGTCTTAGTTTTAACTGTAAATTAAAGGATGGCTGGGTCTTGAGGTATTAGTGGTGCCATTGTTTGATTGGGCGTTGGTTGAGGATTTTCTAAATCCACGAGATCCGAGTCGTTGCCGGCTTGGCGTCGAATTTTTGACTTTTCAGGGATAAAAAGCGCTACGATTATTGCAAGTAAGACGGTAAATGCTCCAAAAACGAAGGGAGGACCAGGAATTATCTAGAAAAATAATAATTGGTTATTAGTTTAATTTGATAGATAAGTAAAATATGCCCATAAATTTTCTAGTTTTTTTTTTTTAAATGTTTGAAGATTTTTCTGTCATTTTGTTTGTTTTTGCCTTTCTGTTTGTATGCTTCTTCAAAAACTGGTATAATTCAGACCAAAAAAATATTTTTATTGTCCTTACATGACTTAGGACGTGATGTGGCTCTGGGGTTAGGGCCGTAATGTTGGTGAGACTGACTTGAGGGTCCTCGAAGGAGACGTGGTCGTGGACGTCGTTATGGTGATGATGGGCTGCCCCCAACTGGTCTACTTTGCTCAGCTTCGCCTCGTCCTCGTTCAGGTCAACGTGGAAGAGGTAGAAGATTATACCAAAGACAGCAGGCCCCAACCCATTGCATAATCCTCGCATCCCCGTTATCATCCCCTGGGACAATCCTACAAGGGCACAGTTAGAGAGATTAAACAAGTTTAAGAATATATTCAAAGATTTTACAATGTCGTTTGGATATTTTCTAAAAAGTTTGGAAATGCATTACAATTCTTCTAATTTTTTTAAAGGGCTTGAAAATAAAACTGTTTAAAAATTTTCAAAATTGCTCCAAACTATCCTCACCTTGCTTATCAGGATCTGAATGAGTAGATACAAAGGCAGAGATGGCGGGATATGTCAAACTTGACATTGCCGCAAGAAATCCCGCTGTCCACATCATCCTAAAATAAATCAGTCCAAATTAACTCATGTATTTTTCACAAAATGCCCAATTTGGCCGTACCAAGTTTGAGATCCGAATCCGTACCAGGCCAGTTGCGTCATTTCAAAGACGAGGCCGATAACTATTGTCTTTCTTGGTCCAACATTTTTCATGAGCAGTCCCATAATTGCAGTCTGGGCCACCACCGACAAAATTCCGATGAAGGCGATGAAGATGGCAACTTCCTCTTGATTAAACCCAACCACCAACCGAAGGTAAACGAAGAAACAAGAGTACTGGCCCGCCTAAGGGAAATAAGCAAGATTTTTTTGGTGAAAATCGATGGATAAATCAAATACAATGATATTTAAAAAACAATTTCGAGTTTATAGACAATTATAGAGAAAATCTAGTTTGAATCGTTCTCATTTTTTAATACTTGAAAACAATTAGAATGGATTTATAAATGAAAATGGATATAATCCCATTTTCAAAATCTGTTCCCAGTGGGAACTTCCCACATTTAAGATTTTCTCAATTGTCAAAAATCAACCCACAGAATTATAGCTTACCTCTGGCAAATAACTCAGCAACACGGTCACACAAAGCAGTAGCACAGTCTTGTCCTTTCCAACCTTCCTAAGAGCAGCAAATGGATCAGCCTGCTCCCACGCTAACGGCGCCCACGCGCTCGCTTTTAACTTGGCAGGCAGCGATTCTGGCACCGCTACCAAAATGAAGAGCACGTCAAGAGCTGCGATTGCCGTCGCAAGTGCCACCACAGTCTCACGTCCATAATTCCTAAACACGTAGACGCCCAGGGCAGGCGACGTAATGAGAGACGCTGCAAAGGTCGCTGACACAAGCCCATAAGCCGCGCTTCTTTCTTGCTCTCCTTCAATGACATCCGCGACGTAAGCAAAAACGACAGAGAATGTGACAGCGAATACGCCAGAGATGGAAATCATGGCAAAATACCACCAGGTATTGAGTTGCATAAGGGGTATTGGGGCGCAGGTAAAGAACACGGTGAGAAGCAGGAAAAGTTTGCGGCCCCAAACATCAGAAAGCGCCCCGATTAACGGGGCAGATAGGAAAGATAGGAGGCCTTTAATGCCTACGATGAGACCGTTCATTAGGAAGGTGTGGTCGGGGAAGGTTTCGTTTAGGACCTGAAAAGGGAAATAAAAAAAATAGTAAAAACATTTAATTTTTTAAGCTTTTCACAGCAATGACAGCGGAAAGGTTACAAAAAGATAACGATGTAATATACAAATTACAAAACTACATCAATTAAATCTAATTTAAATATACGCTTACAGCAATCATGGGAGTGGTCAGGAGGCCCCAGGCGAAAAATTCAAGGAATATAACAACCAGCGCATGATGTACTGACGGTTCACCAATCCCAGAACCCTGCAAAAAATAAAACATCCGGATTAATTTACAATTCTTTACAAATTTCACACAATTTTAGTTTTCAAAACTCTTACAAAAGCATGGCAAATCCTCTCTAAATTCCAACACTTCAGTTGCCAACAAACCATTGCAATTTCTCAAACAATAATAAACAACATTTCAAACTCAAACAGTTTGCAAACGCAATGCACCACTTTTAGGAAAAATCAAATAATTCACTATTGAGGAGATTCTAATATTATCACTAAAATTTCCGTTTGTAAGTCAAACTTTGACTTTTACGCACAAACAAACGCAACTCCAGTTAGTTAAAATTAAAAACAATGAAAAATAATTGTTTTAATTAATATTAATGTGTCCGCAGCATTAACTTGAACGCAATGCGCAAACTTCTCCCAAGCCATGAAAGTTCTCTCAACTAAATAAATAAATAATTCAATCCTTGACCAGGACAATGTTGGAATAATTTAATAAATCGCAGGTCGATAAATAATTTAATTCTCTTTTTTTTTTGACGCAGGTACTTTGGTTTTAGGATAAAGCTTCAAGTGCTATACTGACCAGCAGTAAATAAACATATATACTTTAGCTGTAACTGTGGATGGAATTTATAAGATACTAATTTCGTCCAAATTAATTATATAGTCTCTGATAGACGTGTCTATGGTTGGGTAGTTGGAGGAGATCTGAAACAGAAAGGAGGAGAAAGTGGGACCAAGGTGAAAGGAGATTTGCTTAGCCTAACTTTCTCCCACAAAAAAACAACCAACTCAGTTTTGGATCTACTACATAGTCTATAAGGTATAGACTATAATATATTATTACAGCTATGTATTATAGACACCCTGTAGGGAGAAAAGAGTAAATCACGAGGAAAATTGCATAGAAAAGGATACATACTGATATTTGGAGGAGAAAGAAGCCATTGATTAGTTGCTGGGATAGTCAATTCTGTTGTATAACAAAGATCAATGCGGTAAGTGAGAGAATTTGTACGGGGCGGAGAAAAACTTAAAAAAAAAAACGAGATAAAATTGGATGCTTAATTGAATGAATAATATCCAGGAATTACTGGAATTAAGAAACGTGGAACGCATTAATTTGTACAGAAAAATCTACTAAAAACATATGCACAGAATCTCTCAAAATTTCAAAACTCTACAGCGACACAGAGTTGTAAAAAGAAAAAAAAGACGCTCGTCAATTATAAAAAGTGCAGGGTATTGGAAAATAATAGAAATAATCACAAAGCATTAATGGATGGACAAAATACAGGGCCTATATTAGGCAATAATATACATTATAAGGCCTCTTAAAATTAGTAACTTCAATAAATACAAAGCTTTACAACGCGAATGCTTCACAAGCGTATGTTTAACTTTGTTGTTTGTGACAAGTTCTAAGTCATAAAATCGTAATTATCAATGTAGGACCTACATTGTAGGTAAAAGGTCTTTAAACTACGAGAATGGACGTTTCTGGTATTAAAGATATATGCAACAAATTTAGTCCTACAGATTTCAAATGTTTTTGAACCTGTACATTTGCATCCGGTATAAGTGCCCTCATTTTCTCCCGAAGGAAGGGAGGAAGATAGGAAATATATTGGGTTGGGTCTTGGAACTTTCTCCGGAGAAAGTGGAGCACGAAAACATTCCCTTGTCCTATTAACCTTGCTTATTGATTCCTATCTCTCCTAGATATTATACTCACATTCAAATTCCATGAAAAAACTACGAACTACGAACGGATGTAATCAAGCTATGAAATTTTGTCTCGAGGTCATACTCTATCAGAAATTGTGTTAACATTATATGCCAGCAAGATATTTGTTTTGTAAACTTGTGACTTTAAAAATATGTCAACTTGGACCTTTCTTTATCGTTTTGTCCCCTTTTGGCTTAAATTTTGGTCATATGAAACCTGAGATTTCGGACTTTTGGCCTGAACACAAGTAAACTAAATCATCCAATTTAGGACCTTCCTAAACTGTTAAATTCTCTTCAAGACACACAGACAAAGCCTATCCCATAAAGATGTTTTCCCTTTGATTTCCATTTTAATCAAGCTCTGTCATCTCCAGATGGCAAAAACTAAAGAATTTGATAAGCTACTTACTCACAAGGAAATTGAAATTGGACGTCAAAATATTTACTAAGCCCCGAGGAACGACTTATTAAATTCTTTCATCTTTAGATCAAAAGGTATTTCATTTTCTTTGGAATAGATAATAAACAAATATTTGAGATTCTCCGAAGGAACAAACTAAAATACTTATTTTATTTCAATTCGACAAAGTACAAAATCTGGAGCTTTTAATTTGAACTTGTTGGTTCGCAATGCGAACTGCGCATCTTTTGCCATGTTCTGTGTCGTGTGTATTAGTAGTCATTTTAGGACAAAAGGACACATGACATGACTCATGTCATGTGTCCTTTTGTCCTAAAATAATGTTTTAACTTGTCCAAGCTGTCCATTTTAAATCTTTTTGGATCAATGCAGTTTTAAACTTGCTTCTGTATATATAAAAGCTGAAACACATTCTCGAGTGTAACAACCACAAATAAACTAAATAATTTTCGTTGGATGGCAGTAAAATTATATTGCGATTTGCATAGAACTAAAGCATTTTGACGTTCTGAGTGTTCTTAACCGTGTTTTCTGTTTTCCTTTATTTTAACATTTGACAGCTTTTGTAGCAAAATCTTTTGAAGTCTGAGGTTATCTGGCCGAAAAATTCAATGTATTAACTTGATTAACTCTATTTTTGGATTTTCCCCAGTTGTCGTTTTAATTATAATGTTTTGTTAATACAAGCGGGTAATAAAGCTTATGATGTATGTAAATATTACCGAGTTATAACATCAAAGAAATTCTAGATCTGTGCAAATAAAACAGCGGACAGCAGATGCTCCACTTTCCCCGTTTACGCAAACAAACAAAGGAAAGCACTCCAACGCAAAGTACAACGAGCAACGAATTACAAATGGATGCAATAAAGTGGCGAATAATGATATTTTTTCTTGCAACGCGCGGCCTGTCCGTCTGTCTCTTCTCTCGATAACTCTTAAACTTGAAACTTGGTTTGAAGCCCATCTTAAGGCCAGTTACAAGATGACCCTTTAGATCCTGAATTTTAAGGGCAGAATGTCACGAAATGTCGTTCGATTATTTGGCAGACAGACATTGCCTGTAACAAAGGATATGATATGTGATACGCTATACGCTACACAACTACACAACTATATTACAGAATTTGTTTTGCGCCTCTCTATCGCATTTAATAACTGTCACTTGTGAAGTGAAAGTTATTCATGCAAAGCTTTCCTTGTTCATGTCTTCATCGGACAAACAAATCCTGGGAATTGACTTTGAGAGAAAATAAAATGAAATTAATGAGCTACCATCAATTTAATCAGCTCCACTGCATCCTTTTATCGAATGTCTAATATTCATCCTTAAATAAGCCATCATAGAAAATATGTACTGGGTGAAAGTATAAACATAATCTGCGGAACATTTCTGCCAATGAATCGAAAGATTTTCAAAAATAATATTTCACAAAAATATTTTTACAAAACTACGGCGCCAATGAATAACTACACACTGTCGACATGTAGTATGTTTATTTTTTATTATAACACCCTGCACAATAAAGTTGTTCTTACAAAATTTAAGACACGTAGAGTCCAAAAAACAAAACGCAAAAATATTTCTGGGAATTGAAAAACAACAAGATGTCAACAAGATGCTCAATTATTTTCTCGTTCTATTCTCAAAAGCAAACGTTGAATGCAAATAAATATAGAGACTTGAATTTGAACTTTTCCTATTCTAAGAAGGAGAAAGACAAAGAGCATTAAAATTCGGGGAAATTTAATGTCGCCGAGTTTTCTTTTTATAAAAGTCTCAAGCTGTTCAAATTCTTTGATGTGATCAAATGCTTTCTTTCCTTTCTAAACATTCAAAACTGTGAAATAATAATATTCAAAAACTTTAAAACTAAATTAAAACGTTTCAATTGTTCTAATTTTAAGCTTACGTCATTCAAAACTTGATTTAAAAAATCTTCCAAAATGTTTAATTTCTAATCATTATGAAGCTTCATAAAAGTTCAAAAGCTTTCCTCAAGCTTTGCCTTGACCCACAACTTTTCCATTTTCAATTACTTGAGATCGATATATAGCATTGTAACCCACAAAATAATATAACACTACAGCAAACCAATTAAGGAAATTTTATCACGAGCAAGAACACGAAAAAACACAAAGTAAAACACGCCACGAGCAAATAAACCCAAAACCAAATCGATCACACTAAACTCTTTGTATGACAAATAGGTGTAAAAGTGTATCGAAGCTATGCGACGTGACAATTTTCGTTACTTATCCCTGTAACAATGTCACATCTTGTCGACAACGACAGACATTCAGACAGTGCACAAATGTGCAAAGTATAAATGTTCCTCAAAAAAACTGACCAAAACTAAAATTTTCTTACACAGGCATCATTGACAAAACAAAGGAGGAATTTTAGGGAAGTAAAATCCCGAGGTCCTTTTTTCTTCCGTCGACCTCTGACCTTGACCCTTGACAAGCTCAACGAGGTACTGGAATTTGAATTAGAAATTTCCAAAAGAACTGTGGCGCTGTCGACAACCGAATTCTTCCCGTCTTCTTCTTCCTCAGGGGATGACATGACATGGACAGGAAAAATTAAAGGGCCTAATTGTTTGCGGAGTAATTAATTTAACATATTAAATCACAATTTTGACCGTCCACACCCACACCAATAATTAAAGCTCCTAATCTATTTTTCTATACTTTTACGCATTGGAGGATTATTTGCACTAATTAACACGTTGTCAATTGAAAATTCTTTCGTGAAACAACACGTGCATAGCAAACTCTATTTTCTATTCGAAATAGTACCGAAAATCTCCCTAAAATCTTGAATTATAAGTCACAGTTTGCTGCAGACATTTCCATTTTATATTCACTAAAATAATCCAAATTTCAGGTAACAATTCAATTTGTACTTTCAAATCTCAATTTTCAATAAAGTTCGCACCTCAAAAAATCACAAGTTCAGGTCACACTTTGCATTTAAGTCACAATACTGCAGAAAACTGCCACAACCGGTTTCTTGCCTTGCCAAATTCCATGCAAATTTCTCCATTTATAAAACATCTCTACTAAGCACTACACGCTCCAAAAGCCAGAACAATAGTCACGCAAACTTTAGCTAAAACCTTTTAAATAACAATGACAATGCTACGTCACGTCATGGTCAATGTCCATGTGCTGACAATCTCCATTTGTGACATGTTAGTTCGTGGTTGAACTGCAACCATTTCGTTGAAATGAATCCGGGACTAACTTACTTACGCTTACGATTAGAAAGGCAGCCAAAAGCTGAATGAGCTCTTTACAGTTACTTCATAGTTTGCTAACTAATAAACTGCATGCAGAACGGTGTAATAAACAAACAGAGAGCTGATGTGACCTTTGACCTTGTTCTGAGTACTTCCGAGGCACTGCTAAACTTGCTTTCGAACGAGACATTTTGAAAAGTTAGAACTTTCGTCTTGTCGTTGCCTTAGGCCGGTGTCCACCAATGGCCACTGGACCAAGTTAGTTCAGGTTTTATATTTTTTGCATTTCTACAAACAGACAATTTATAAAGTGCCAGTGAAGCTGCTATTTTGCTGCTAAATTATAGCTGCTTAAGATACTTTGAAGCTGTTGAAGGACGTACAGACAAAGTGTTGACATATTGTAACTAACTATAAGTATACTATCCTTAGTTTAGCTAACCATCAACACCAAAAACCGGACCAACTTTGGCTAGACTTTAACTAGGAGCTGATATGAAATATCAAATTTATGTAAGCAACCAGATGGAAAGATTCTAAGACACAAGGTTTAGGCTGAAAAAATTAAAGATTTTTCAGACCAGGTGCTCAAACAATGCTATTTATAGAAATGTTACAGACAAAATTAAGTAATTAATGCTACAGGGTGTCAAAATATAAAACAATTGCTCTTGCCAAAATGTTAATGAACGCTGCCAATAAATTATATGCCAGAAGAAACTGCAGTTTCTTATACATTGTTTAATTAAATATGCCAAAAATTGATAAAGTTAGAGGTTAATGTACAGGGTGTCGAAAATTGAAAATTAAACTAGTTGCCAAAAAATATTTGCAGTTTGACACGTGTCTCAATGTCATCCAATGTTTTCTTTTTGGTTTGCCAAAAAAATTCCACGAACACGCAAAATTAATATGCATTTATTTGACAAAAATTCAAGATACAAAGGGGTGAAAAAATCGGTCAATTTTTCAACCTAATCATCAATATGTGCCAACATATTTATGCATGACTTTCTTGCCGAGGTTTTTGAAATATATGCTTAATTGTTTCCCCTTGCCAAAAATTGCCGAACGACAAACGATGTAAAATTCTAAATTAAACGTGCGAAAAGATAATAATATGCATATTTTTGGATTGATGCTATTCAATGCATGTCAAAACATCAATGTCAAAAAAGCATATTATTTATGTGTTTCACTGCAAAATTTTTGCCCAATAATAATATATGCATATGCCAAAATATGTTGCTTTGATGCTGTCACATTATTTCGTCGAAATGTAAACCTAAATTTAATGACAACGACCACATCCTTATGCCTTATCAAAGTTTTATCTTACAAAGTAATTAACGGAAGCAGTTATGAAAGATAAACCAATATTTAATGACATTGAGAAAGGAAAGAAGAAGGAGCAATTAATTGTAATTGGACGCCTATTTGTTGTTTGTCGTAAGTAAGTAATGGAATATTGAATATGAAATGACAATTTGCTGCTGGAGTTGTGAAATGGATTATTGGAAATTTGACACCAACAAAAGTAGAGCACAAAGAACATAAAATATTCAATAAGAACGAAAGCTTAAGCAAAGCTGACCTTTATGTAGTTCTAATTCTGTAGTCATCTAAACCTTGCTCTGTCTGTCTGTCTGTTGAGCTATAAAAGTGTCATTTTGTCAGTTTGCCAAACGACAATTAATTTAAAGAATGGGCAAATCAATTAGGAAAATGCCAGTTTTGTAGACGTTTTGTATGTTGTCAGTTTGATGCTAAAAGCTCTAAATGCCTCCATTTGATTTAATTATGTCCAGCTCAAGCTTGGATCAAATTTTAAATTGTTACGTAAATTTTCTGATATTTTTGAAAGTTCTTTGCTTTTTGCTTTGAAACTTTGAACCACAAAGTTTGAAGTTCTTTTAGCCCAATAAAGCATGTCAAATTAAATCTTTCAAATTTTAACCAATCTTAAGTTTTGTCCTGTTTTAAAAACTATCAAATCAATAAAGAAAATTATTCGCTAAAATATCCAAAATCGTTCGAAAATTACCGAATGTGTACCGTAATATTTCGAAAATACCAAAAACGAAATTATGCCAGCATATTTTAAAATTAATCAAAATTGTGTATACTGGATAATCTTTCAACTCGCAATAAAATTAACTCCAGATGTTCAGTTAACGCATTATCCTTTTCTGTCTATTTAAATTTTAAAATCTAAATCTATTTAATTAATCAAGTCAACAATAATTAAACAACTTATTTTCTACTTACCACAAGAAACCAATTAGCCCTCTTTCTCCTCTTAGGTCCCAAATAACTTCGTGGAGCTCGGCCCATGATTTTCTTCCCAAAAAATGCGAATAATCGCCGTGCTTTTGCCTTTGGCGCAACTAACGCCGAGGGCGAAAGACCAACCCCGCCGCCCCTCGTTATTTTGCACAATTAACTAAGGCACCAGTTTTAATTATAATAAAGGCTTAAGTTTAAGCTTCTTTTCTTCATCCCTGCAAAAATTAACGATTAAAAATGAATATACCGTTTTTAAGGTCGTAGGTATGAGGCAAAGCAACCGAAGAACAAGATAAGCCTTGATTTAGAAGGTCATCTTAAGGGCTTATCGTTGAGCTTAACTTGAGATAAAGCCTGAAGTTCACTTATCAGGTTCCAAGGTCAAAAGGTTCGAGATTTGTCGAGGGAACGACGGAGACGGAGTGCTTGGCCCCATACTTAGCAAATTATTGCAATTAAACCAATTTCTACCTTCTGGAGTTAATTACAATTAACCCAAGCTCTTAACATTCTGAAATTGAAAACAAAATTAGCAAATTTAAAAAATTACAAGTAAATTATTTTACCTTGTTTTTAGTTTTGGCTGATGTGTCGCAATTTTCAACTGCGCTGGAGTTAAATTAAATAAATTGCAATTAAACTAATGCCAATTGCAAATTACAATAAGTCATAAACAATTTATTGTGTGGCAGAGATAGCAAAATAATTTAATGCTCGTCATTTATTGTGTTCGTCACGTAACAAAGTTAAAGTGTGTCATTAGCCAACTGCAGCAGTTAAATTAACTCTACTTCTAATTAATTTACCTTTGTTAAAATTTGAAATCCCCGCACAAAAGTGCTCGCGGTAGACAAACGATTTTTGAATTTTTGAAAGACACTCCCAAAAATATTTAATTAAACTTGTCGAAATTTGGCGAAAGGTAAGAATAAATAGTCATTTGTAATTTAACTACTAATTAAATATTTGCAGATGGCAATTTGCGGCCCAAAGTTATCCCTCTGCTGCCTTCTCCTTAGCGTTTGGGGCGTTATACAGCTGGTATTTTATTTTTATTTGTATTAAAAGTGAAAAGCTAATTAAAATTTAGGACGATTGTCCGTCGGGAAATGTAAATTATAAATTTGGATAAATTCTTGAACATTTTTCAAAAAAAAATCCAAAAATTTCTAACTTTAATTTAATCCCAAAATCCCAAAACACTTTTGACAAACAGACGTGTTTATTTTAACAATTTTCTCATTTTTGCTTAATTTCAGGCCCTGATGGGAGTATTTTTCTACGCCAAAAGTGTGGCGTTGGTGGAAGATCTTCCCCTTGGCGAATACGAACCCCATGAATACGGACAATTTTTTGCGGATGTGGATCAAGCCTACAGGTAACTGATTTAATTAATTTCAATTATGAGTCATTTATTAGACGAAAAGCATGATACTACTGTTAATGCCCGTCATTCTATTCTGTCTATAACGTTTTGACTTCCGATCATCTTGATCAGAAGTCATATGTCAAATCTATGTAGTACGTTATCGCCCCCCATTAATTGTTTCAAATTATTTTCAGCCAAAATGCATACAATTGTTGGATCGCCGCTGGACTTTACGTCGGAACGTTTCTTTTCTCTGCCCATCAGTTCTACCTCAACAATAAGAATTCTCCCAGCACCGCTTTTTAATTTAAAAAAAAAAGTCGCCTCAACTGTCGAAAATTCCAGGAAAATCTCATAATAATCAAGAAATATGTGATTTAGTTTAATTTTGGGAGATGTAGTCATTTTTTTTTTCTTCCTGTAGCTATATATTAAGTAAATGTAGATAAAGCGAAAATAACATTCCAATAAATTAATTTTTGTTAAAATATGTCTAAAAATTGCGTTTTGTGTTGAGTTTTAGAAAAACTGAAAAATAATCAATCTTGAATTTCAGTCTTTTAATTTATGGCATACATTAGTGTCTCTTGTTAAAATACTTTTAAATCCCAATCAATTTCGAGACATTAAAGTGCAATTTACTTTTAGGTTAACTAACAAGTAAAATGTTTATTCCAATACCAGAACCAAAAAAGCCTTGAAATCGTTCAAAATTGGAAAATGAATAATTTATTGTTTTTAGTTTAGCATTAAGTTTACAATACAACCTGTAAATTTTGCAGTCTTATAAAATAAGTTAAAACTAAATTTCCGTATCAGAATTTCCATCCTGTTGTCGATCGATTGTTAGAAAGCCCTGCTCCCCTTGACCTTGCCCATGACCCCTGTAAAGTATGACGTCGTCCTCTTCGTCTTCGTGACGATAGCCCCTATTGTCATATTCTAGGCCATCCTCAGGCTCAAATCCAACCTCTTGTTCTTGGAACAATACATTTTTCACTGTTCGGGATGATGGATCCTTAAATTAAAAATCAAATGTGTGTAAACTTTGAAATACTCTCATACCTCTCGATCTGCATAATGTCTTTCGGAATTTGAAACTTCGAGATACTTTGCATCTTCATTTTGCTTCTTTAGCTTTTGTACGATGGCCCTCAACGGATTTCCTCGGTCAATCCAAGTCGTGGTTTCAAGCTCCGCTTTCTCTTCCGCTTCTACCCCGCTTTTTGCTTCTTTCTCACCGGGTCTGAAATTTAAATTTAAATTTAGCGCCGGACAAACATAGATCTCAGACCAAGTTGGAAGATTGGATCGTCCTGTGTCTTCTGATCTTTGAGGCCAAAAACTCACTCAGGTCGTGGGTTACCCCATTATACTCAGCGTTTTGAACGCTTTAAATTATTATTAAATGGCAAATGGTCACTGACCTCTTATAATCCTGCTCATTCCAAATCCACAACAGACACATTGGCATCATGATAAAAATGAGAAGTCCCAGCACACTTGCCATCCAGACCCAGGTGTCAATTGCCGCCAGTGTCGCTGGCGGGTCGAAGGGACAGTATCCTGCGTCTTCAAGGGCCTTTGCTTTAAGCGTCCACATTTCGTCCAGCCTCCATTTGGGCATTAGATAGCTACCGTCTTCTTCTTCCCTAGTAATGGCAAACGTCACTTCGACACATGACGAGAAAATTGACCAAGCTCGGTCACACATGTGAAGTCCACCTTCAGAAGGGATGTTGATTTCGGAGGGTAACAGGTCAGAAGACAACTCTATTGAACAGGCGTCATTCTCTCGACAATAGTCTGTGGCGATTTGGGCCAGAGCGAATTTGAACTGTTCTTTTTCCTCAAGAAACTGCAAAAAAAATCAAAAGATTTTTCATATTTTCATAATTTTATCAATATGCATGATGCTAAAAGGAAATAATGTCAAGAAAGACTGTAAAACGCTGACGGACAAAAATTAAACAAATATATGTACCAAAAATTGTATTTAAAAAAAACTTTCGAAAATATTCTTTGGAAAATTAGTTGAAACAGGTTATTGACTGCGTGATTTCGAATTTTAAACGATTTTCAATTTAAATTTAAACTTAAAAGTATGGAAATCAAAGTTAAAGATTTTAATTTCAAATTTTAAAAGAGAATCAGATTTTTACTTACAGGAAAAGGAATTTCCGAAGGAAAAAGCGACAAAAGAAAAAGTATACTTGATATTAATTTTTACATCATTTTTTTGTTTACCTTTTCAGGAGGATTGCAAGAGAGGAATTTTGAGGTGTAAATTTTGGTTTGTGGTTCAGGAGGAGCGACGGTCCCTTCTGTCGTCGTTGTCGGCGGCGGCGTCCGTAATTCATCTGTTCGAAAACGTTCATATATACAATTCATATTTATTCTTGGATGTGGAATATTTGAAATTATACACAAATAATGTTGAGATTTCAACTTTCTCAATTTCTCAAACTAAAAACTGAAGACAATTATTTCCTAAGTTTATAAAACTTATACGCCAATTAGCCGAATTAGCCCCAATTTCATAATAATTCTTTGTCTCAGCAGCCTGAGTCTCAGGTGTCAAAATCTGACGGAAAAACTGACACACGCAAAAAAATGTTTTGAACATACCCAAATTCCTCACAGTGATATTGAAGCCCGTGTAATTAAACAAGCCCCTTATAGCTTCAGGTCCTTCGGCATGAAAATAAATGAAAGCTCCATATTTGCTGAGGATGTGGAACTTTGAGCCTTGGGCCAGTTCCCAGGAAAGAAGAAGACCTTGAGAGGTCACGATTGACGAGGTCAGGAATGACGGAACTTCCGCCGAATTGTTGTACTCTTCAAAATACTCGTCAAAAGCTAAGGGCTGATCGGAAATTAGGAGAAAGTCCCCGCATTGACCGTCAAGTTGTAAAGTGTCCACTTCTATTTCGATGCTATCAAAAAATCACGTTTAGCCTTTAGAGGCATCAAAAAGATCACAAATCCATTTATTTTGAAATCTTTTGATTATTTAAAGTGTCTCAAAATATCTTTGATGTAGCATAAAATATTTAAAATTTGGCAGGCTTCAAAAATCATTTCCTAACTTTTTAATACGACACAAAAACATTATTCTCAGTATGTATTTGTCAATTAATGATGAATGCTAAACTTAGATATGCATTTTCTAATTATTAGCTCGCCATACCTGGAGAG
>JAQIXN010000823.1:0-27597 GCA_034698145.1 Proisotoma minuta
CATTTACTAACGTTTACTATTGTATGTTTTCACTGTACAAGAGAATTCAAAAAAGGATGTAGTAAATATATATATATATATATAATTTTTTTATTTTAAATATGGTCTCGTTTCTTTGTTACATTCGTTGTAAATCCCATTTTGGGTCCAAAGTAATTTGGAGTATAATATTTCCACTGTTGTAGATCATTTCTTTTGATTGGGCGTTTGTCTGGCTTCAATATTCCAACATTCAATTACCTTAAAAGTTTCCCAACTTTTTCAAATTACTTCTGCCTACACGAGTTTGGAAGTTTGGAGGATTTATTCAGAATAATCAAATGATGCATGAATTACATGATGGGAATTAAATGTTCTTCTTCTCAAAGATTTTGCAATTACTACTTTCCACTTTTTGTTATGCTTTACAAAATAATTTCATGCAACGCATTTCTCATTTCTGCCTAAAGGAAAGACAAAGTTTTTTGCTTTGGGCTCCAACCAAACAGTTCAGTATAAAAACAAAAAGAGAAGACAGCCAAGATGAAATTGGAGGAGGTCGAGGTCAAAGGACGACCTACCATTTGGCCCATTGTTGCGTCCGCCGTCATCTTCCCCTTGTCCACCATTTTATGGATAGTCAACTACTTTTTCCCCGTCATCACAACTCCGGCTTCCGTGTTCGGAGGTATTTCATAATATGAAAATTCGTCAATGTATCCGCAATTAAATTATTTAAATTAAACCCCCTTTCAGAACATTTGACTCCGGGACGATGGTGTTTGTCTATTCTGTTCCCCATTTTGTTCACATTACGAGGTTATAGGAAGAAAAGCTTAAATTTATCTGGTTGCATTTGTGGTACGTATAATGAATTGAGATACCATTTGTCATTTAGGATCCTGTTCCCCAATAATTGTTTGTTTAATAATCGGTTATCATAATATTTAGCCTTATTCGTGGGATTTTTCCTCACCATTAGCAGCTACTGCTTTTTCACTTGTCTCATGATCTTCTTCTTCTCATCTTCAAGAGCCACCAAATTTAGAGCAAACAAGAAGAAAAAGTTTGAAGAAGATTTTAAAGAAGGAGGACAAAGAAATTGGATACAGGTCATATGCAATGGGGGTGTGGCCACGGAGCTCGCAATATTGTACTTGCTCGACGTTGGCTCCGGCGAACGGCCAATCGATTTTGTGGGAGATTACAGAGCTTCTTGGCTCTCGATTGCCATTTTAGGAGCTTTGTCTTGTTCAAATGGTGACACATGGGCTTCTGAAATTGGGAGTGTAATAAAAACCACGGCTCCAAGATTGATAACTTCTTTCAAAGTGGTGCCGACAGGGACGAACGGGGGAGTAACTTTGGGGGGATTGATCCTCAGTGCTCTTGGGGGTCTTGCTGTGGGCTTGGGCTATTATCTGGTGATACTCCTCACACTTGATACTGCAATATTAACCAGAAGTCCTCCTCAATGGCCGTTGTTATTAGTGGGCACTTTGGGCGGCTTGGGTGGGAGTTTGATTGACTCTTTGTTAGGGGCCACTATGCAATATTCGGGATCGGATTCTAAAGGAAAAATTACTGAAATTCCAGGCCCAGGAATTAAACACATTAATGGCTATTGCTTTCTGGACAATCATAGCGTAAATCTCATTTCAACAATTATCACGGCAGTATTCCTTCCAAAAGTTGCAATGTCTTTGTGGATATAAAAACTATAAATACTTAAAATTTAAAAGGAATTCTAATGGTACTAATTTTATTAAATCATGAATATATCCATACGATTACATAATACTTGTATGTTATTAAAGTTCGTTCAAAGATAGTAACAATTGAAGAGGCATATAATAATTAATAATAATAAAACATATTGTGAAATTATTTTTTTTTACATCACAAAGTCAAATGGCACATAACTTCTCCTTGGAATAGAACATATAAATAAATATTCTACAAATTCTAAAAACTCAAAACTGAATATCTTGGGTTGTGCATTGTTTCTGTTTCCAATACTGGATCGGATGAAATACAATATTTTTTTAGTAATTGGACTGAACTCTTTGTGGGATTGGGGGCGGAGGTGCTAATGGAGCGTTGGGTTTGACTCCGCCATAATTGTTATTATGACCATTGCTGATGCGTGATGCTCCATTGTTGTAATGTTGTCCATTCCCATTTCGATTGTTAGAAGGCGGAGGACGAATTTGTTCAGGGACCGTTGGCCAGGTCAAAAGAAGACGACCAGGTCCATCTTTACTAAAAATAGGTACCGCCTGGTCATTCAGTTGAACTCGTATACTTGTTGACTTTCTGGCCAATTTGCAATCTACGTTTGGTGTAACATTAACAGAAATTGGCCGATTGGTTAACCTGTAATCAATTGAAATTATATGTAGCTCAGTACCAAATTAAGCATACACTTAAAAAATACTTGAAAAAATGTTACCTCAAATATTGTGTTGCAAGCATGGTCAAGAATTCGCCCGTCAAGTCGGGGGGTGGGCCTCCATTTGGAGCACTGACGACCCAAGAGCTCACTCCTTGAATAGAGCCACAATGCAAGGCAACTACCATATCTCGTCCACTTTGAAGATGAATTATTGCTAGTTGGTCAGGGCCTGGAGTAATTGTGACGCCGGTAATTTGTGACAAAGGAATTCCAGATTTGTTCATCCCTTTAAATGACCCTTTAGGACCGTCCAATTTGTAAATGGCTGTATCTGTAACTAGAATTGATCGTTCTGCGCATTTTCCTGCACCACCAGGAGTAGCCTGCAATTGACAATATTGGAAATTCTAACTTGGAATCGAGTTATAATAATAAAATAACTTAAAACTTGCATACTTTAAGTATTCTGGAGCTAAACAACACTTGATTAAATCGATCTTTCTTTTGCAGTTTTTGGTAACTTTGTTGGTAATCTCGGGCTTGGTTGAGTCCTTCCATCATTAAATAATCTCCTTTCCAATCTCTATTTAAACCCCAGTTTGACCTACGCCCTTTAATCAGCTCTGAATGGCAGTAAATTTTCAATCGGAGTTGTGGCCAATCATGTTCTGGTAATCGTCGTAATATGCCCAATGCCCACCTATTTATATTGGCCAAAATAGTAATTTACATATTATGTTATTAAGAAGGTCATCTTACCATCGTCCATAAGCTGCGACTATAACTGAAGTTACCCTTCTCAAAGGTCCAGGGGCTTTTGGCCAATTTGCTCTAAGACCAAATGAAGGAACTGGTATTCGTCCTTTGTTAACTCCAGTTTGAGTTGAAACCGGAAATCCCAAGCTCTTTTGAGTGGCTGTGACCCAAGAACGAAGTTTATATTTCCGATATGCTCCCATGATTCTGTGTATCGCTCGAAGTCGCTTATAATATTCTCGAGCCAAATATCCACGCCATATTTTTTGGAGAAAAGTTACAATTCCAGGAATCATTGCAGAACGATTCTACATAAATCAATTATTAGATAGAGATAAAGAATCAAATAAAAATTGTTTTTGGTGATACATATATACGTAATAATAAAATTATGTGCTCACTCTTTCAAGCTCAAACAAAGTCTGCGGAGAACGAATGAAAACTTTTGTTTTCCCAAAAACTACATCTTTTATCAATCCCCTGTCTTGAAGAATGGCTTCAGTTGCATGTCCCATATTTCCTGTCTTTGGATTAGGCCATGTTCTTCGAGAGAGCATTTTATAGCGTTGCACAAACCGTTCAAATGGCGTTCGATGAGCAAATCCTAAAAGAGCATATAATTCCTTTTAGAATATCAACCTAAACATCTTCCTATCAAAGTTTAAACTCGTCCTGACCTGCTCGTCTTACTCGCACGTTTTCCAGCAAACCCAGATACGCCACTTGATGTTGAACTCGCTCTTTGTCAAAGAGTGATGGGGATTTTAAATCGTTTGGTTTTATGCATCTGATATAATAAGGTTCTTTGCTAGCAAGTGTCTTGACCAGAGAAACCATTGAATTCTTAAAAATTGTGCATGCAGTGGGAGGTCTTTTTGTTGTTTTTGTAATATCTTGAATCCCATCTGACCACATTTGAGAAATGATCTGATTCTTGGAATTGTATAATAATCGCTTCAAATCTTGGAACAGTGTATCTTTGTTCTTATCGATAAAACCGCTGCAATTATAAGTAACATCCCCAGCGTAATGTCGAATACGAAAATCTTGTGCGTGTTGCAAGGTTTTGTCTGATGGTGCAAGTTGTCGACTTGTGAAACAAATTAAAAATAAATATACAGTAAGAGCTCCTGACCAAAGACCCACATGAAAATGAAGATTATACCTTGTAAAATGAGGATGTCCCTTTAGACTCCTGTCCATGTGGTCCAACAGAGTTTTGTCCGTCACATTCCCCACAGATAAACAAGCTTCATCTAAAATGGCAAATAACCCGTTGTGCGGAATCTCAACAAGTTCACAGATTACTTGATTATTAAAATAATCAATATGCGTCCATTCGATACCCTCTCTTCTGTATTCTTCTTGCTCTTGCTTCAAGACCAGTTCTAAACAGAATGAGAAAACATGCTTTTAATTTTATTGGATTAATGTCAAATGTTAATATTTATATGAAAAATCACAGCAAATATGTCCATTATTACTATTATTGCCACCCAATTTTCCCTTTAACCCATTTTTTAAATCTGGCAAGCCAAGCAATTTTATTTTGTTGCATTGAAGCATTTGGAATCGGTAACTCGTTTTCATGAAATTCTGGATTTTCAAATATTGCTATTGGATTATCTTCAGAAAGCAAGTAGCGATTGCTATTTAACATAAGCTCTTCGTCCCCTGTTTCATTCAACGGTACTTGATCTTTTGCATGTGACTTTGTAAATGTAAACAGGAATCGAAGCATTATTGCCATTATATATCCATTTGACAAATATGTATACGTGCCCAGAATTTGTAAATTACAAATTGTAAGTTGTCAAGAGCATGAACTCACCAATAAATAACTGTTGCAACTTTTCATTACAATAGTTGATACAAAGTTGTTCAAAAGAATTAGTATCCAAAATTTCAAATCCATAAATGTCCAAAACTCCAATAACAGTTCCCTTGTAACCTTTGTAGACTTCTGTAGGCTTTATGGCTTCGTTAATTTTTTGAATCAACCAATTAAACAGTCTCTCGTAAATGGCTTTAGCTAGAGCATCTTTGGCAAAAACTGCTTGTGCTGAAGATAAGTTCTTTTGAACGACGTGACCTCCAGCGGCAAGGGCCCTTTCACACAATGCCCTCGATAGTTCTGTACTGCTCACTTGCAACAATTTTGAAGCAGACTCGACCGAGTTTCTTGTATTTGAGGCAATTTTGGCACCTTCTCCTTCGGGATTAATTGTAATATTTCCGAGATGAAGAATGGAAGCAACCAAGTCCCATGCAGTGTTGGATTCTGCATCACCAAATCCAAGCAATTTTAAGGCAGAATTTACTGCTTTAAAATCATTTTTATCATTAATTCCTTCGGCTTTTGCTATTCCGCCTTGGTTTGTGTAAAAGTATGCTTCTGAAGATCTCTGAAGATCTCTTTGCCGCAGTTGACCATCTTCGGATCCAGTTATAAGTTGATAAAACGAATGAAAGTTACGCTCATTCTTTTGTTGTAATACAACTCTAGATTTCTCAAGAAGGTAGTGGTCAATTTCGCCCCCACACGGATCTCCAGAGTAAGCAAATTGTATGTCCATGTATTTCCCGAATCGACTTGAGTTATCATTGCGACTTGTTCTAGCATTTCCAAAAGCTTCCAAAATGCAGTTAGAATGGATGAGCACGTTTTTAACTCTTTCCACTTCTGCATGACCTTTCACCTTTGTTACGGCAGCAATATATTTCATTATAATTTTGGAAGCTTCTGTCTTTCCTATGTTGGATAAACAAATTTTTATGTTGCAATCTATATTCCTTTCAAATTAGAATGAAAACGAATAATGAAATACCTGCTCCAGATTCGCCGCTAATCATGATGCAAGTATCTTTCCCTACCCTTTGCATAGTTCTGTAAGCGTTGTCAGCTATGGCGAAAATGTGAGGGGCTCTTTCGAATAGCTCTCTACCTTTGTATTCGTTGATTTTGTCATTGTCATAAATTGGCATTGTTTTGTAAGGGTTGACACTGACGCATACTTCTCCGATATACGTATAAATTCTACCAGCTTTGAATCTATAAATTAATTAAATTACATTAGTTTAACAAAAAATGTAAATATATAATATTTATATTTGTTTAAAGCTTTGTCAAATATACAACAAAGCAAAAAACGTCTGAACAAACTTATAAAAGAAAGGAGAAAGTATTAGAGGTCATAAATCACATTTATCATTCATTCCGATATTTCATGATTGTAAAAAGATTATATACGTCTAAACGTCAAAGATTACCGTCAAATCTTAAAATTCTACCGAAAAATACGACAGGAATTTTGTTGAGATTTTATGGTTACTAAAATAGAATGTTTTGGTGTACTGTTGTATGCATGTATTTGGGATTTCAGAAAACAATTTTTAACCGAGCATTTACTATTTTGCATTCCTTACTGCTGACTGTCAGAAAAAAGACATGCATGCAACCATTTTATTCTTATTACCCACTAATAATAACTTTTCCATCCATTTCAGGCCATTTCGTTTCCAACATCTAATTCTTTAACAAAACTACAACCGAAAGTTTCATTGCCCTCTTTTTAGAAGCATAAATATTATATAGGGAAGCTGAAAGGGATATTATCAGCGGAAGGCCAACAAAGTTTGACTCTCTTTGCCTGCTGCGGATGCGGATTGTGACGAGAATAGGATTTCCGTTTTTGCTAATGGACTATTGATCCACTGTATTCCAGGAGATATGTTACGTATTATAATGAAGTCACACTTAATTGGATGTTACATCCATCATCATTTATCTGTAAATTATTGATTTGCCCCATTTATGATCATCAATGTACTGATTTGCCCCAGATTATAAGATGACTGAATTTGCAAGAAACTTTCTTGAAGGAAAAAGGCGAGGGTGTGTCAAAGACTAGTATTTATGTGCATAGCTCTAACATCTTGATTCTCTTTTATGGAAATACTAAAACAATGATGAGACATCAGGGACAACTTTTCTTGCATGAGTCATTTAAGATGGAAAAACAATTGCGTCATTTTTAACATGATTCAATATTTAATACACTTTAAGAATGTTTCAAAGTTTATCAAAATTTTGTGTAAGAATATTAAAATTAAAAATTAGACCAACTAAAAAAATCCAGAAAAACTCTGTTATCTGTGTATCCTGCTTCTATTCTTTTGAAATGCGTTTAAATATTTATGCACCACGCCTAAATTTGATTCTTGCATTCAGGATTATTCAAGCAATACAATGACAACATAACCTTTGCCTCTGTCCTATAAACACATAAGAAACAAAGAACGATGAGATGATTTTTTTTGGGAAGATCTATCCATCAAAAGATAAACACCCAACCCTGCAGTCGTAACCAAATCTAATCCGCAATTTCACATATGTAACTAAAATGCATATTAAATACAAGCCATCAAAATAAGTATCTGGGATATTTCTTTTGCAAAATGCTTCAAATTCATTAATTAATAACACAGGATATTAAAAGCATAATAAACAGTTAACATGCATTTATCTGGTAATAAAAGTTGAAATAATAAGAGGGGAAATTTTACATTAAATGAGCTTTTATAATAATGAGCAGTAATAGCAGCATTTGCAAATTAGCACAAAACCATGTAAAAGTTTTGTAATAATATTTTATTATGGCATAACTAGGCTCAAATAAAATTATCGTTGACTGCACAAGATTTTTGACGTTATAAAATGCCGAGTTTATTTCTGGTGAAGACAGGTGTGATCCGAGAAGAAGAAATTATCAACGGAAATTTTTGGTCGGAATGGGAGAATGAAAATTACAAAAGAAAAAAAAAATCTTTTATTCTTCACTATTTAGAAAAGTGCAGTATAAGTTTCGAGCTACAACAAAAGCTAAAACACGGTCAACACTTTAAAACAACGATGAAATAAAGGAGACAAGTTCAACGAATCATAAATCCGCCTGAGGCTTCATTGCATTTTTAAAATATTTAACACGTCGTGATTTTTCTCAAAGACTTTATGAGTGAAAATATCTGACCAAATAAAATTTTACTTTAAAAACTACTATAAACGATGAAGGACTTAATGATATCACATTCATAGATTCTTTGTGGTAAATGTATGCAGCAGCCTTGTGATCTAACTATTTATATAATGTTTTATTGTCCGTAGGTGTGATACTGAAATGAAAAGCGTGCTGATGAAATTAATTAAGGTATTATATTTTTTAAACCACCTTCAGCTCTATATGCAGTGCTTAATTGATTCAAACTTTTAAGTCACCTTGATTCATTACAATTTCCTATTGTTTGCGGAAGAATTTAATAATTTTGCAAGAATTCCATGCAAGGATGTTATGTTCAAGGTGTTAATTATTTTATCTTATCTTTGCATGCAATTTAAATCCAACTTTAGCATACTAATATCAAGATATTCCAAAGTTGTTGAAAATCTTCCACGCGAACCACAGCAGATTAAATGTATCATCATCGTGTCCAACAAACAAGAAAATTGGTCAAATAGACCCAAAATTTGTTTCAAAATTTTCAACCATCTACTTCAACTAATAAGTAACTAGCCAAACAACATTTAAAAATAAATCATTTATTTGCTATATGAAATAAGATTTCCTCAATGTAGTCAGTGGGCATCCACAAACATAAATAATTTAAGTTAATGCTTCCCTACTTTATTTGAAACATGTCCATCTTTTGTTGTGAATGCATTTTTATGAGATTATTATTTTATTATCAAAATAAGGTTGGTCGGTGGCTACGATTAAATACTTGATAATTTTATAAATTATTATTGCGTTATGATTTTCCAAGAGCTTTAAGATGCTTGACTGATTTTAAAACTTCTTCTTAATGCATCTTTGTAATGGTCAGTGAGTTTGCATGCATTGCAGATAGATCAATCAATGGAAAATATACGGCTAAACATTTCACCAAATATAACTTGAGAGTATTTAGTAAATGAAATTTTAAAAGTAGTAAAAGTTTTGCTACAATTATAGCAAACACTTTAATTAATAATAATTATTTTAGAAATGGTAATAAAACTAAATGTTCACCTTGTCTGTAAATTGTCAATGAAACTTTCTTGAGTGATTCTGTCCAAGAGAACAAAATCTCCAACGCCGACATTGTCATGAAGTGCCATCGCGTCACTTAATTAAGAAAACCTTTAATTTAATTTATTTTTTTAGCACATAACACTTGAAAAATAATTACCTTGCTTATGCAAGAATTAAAAATAGTATTCACTGACGAAATTTTTATATTAATTTCTTGTGATTTTGAGGTTTTGGTTTGAGGTTTTCATAAACCAATAGTTTCATGAAAAGGAAGTCTGGTTAATTGTTAGCATACGCTTGGTATGCATCTACAATATTTTGCACAACTATTCCCCTCTTGAGTAGCAATTTAGATAATACAAATTCCAAAACCAGGTTATCTGCTTTATATGACAAAAGGGCTGGGAGAAGGTCGCTGATGTTGAAGGAGTGACTAAATGACCAATTTGTAAATGTTTGCGAGTATGTATTGCGAATAACAATTTTGCAAATTAAAACCAAGAGAATATATTTCACTTTATCATCATCACTTTAGCACTGAACCGAATACCGATCTGATAATACGTGATATCTCAGGTGAGGTATATGTATGCAGTTGTTATGAAATGTGGCTAGAGATAAAATGAAGCCTGCTAATAACCAGTCAAGCCGGCCACAAAAGTCAGAGCTAAACGGTCTGAGTCAGACTCGAAGAAGAGAATGAGCAATTCTTGAAAGCAGCAAGCAAAGTAGTAACGATCGAGTGGGGTTAGTTAGCCAAACCATACTTGCTTGTAAAAAATACCAACTGTTATGCCAAAGTCTAATGCAACTTGAATGCATTTTGTTGCCTATTATAGATTAAATGCAGAAAGGGAAAGGAAATTCCTTTGAGGAGGTCTTAACTGTAATCAAGATTAACTTTGTCACGTCGCATTAGGAAGCTATAACTAGCAAGAAAATTATCTAATAACAGCAGCAACTTAATGATTCAATATCCTTATGCTTAATTTGTAACCCGTATCCATTTTGAGCATTTTCATATTCCCAACAAATATTCAAACTATATTCAAAGCAGGCTATTTAGCATTGACAGTAGTTACTAACTATGATCTATCGTCTATTTAAGCACAGATACATAATATTTTATACGAGTTCATTTGCATGTCTCAGTTTAAAGAAGTAACGAACCAATGCGTTATAAGCTTTTGATTAAAATCAGTAACTGACTGTCAGTTACTGATTGTGCAATTAAATTTTAGGTAAATACAGAAACGGTAATTTGATGCAACTCTGGTTGGTTTCAAATTACAATCAATAACGTTAAAAGAAATGAAGGGGAAACTGATGAGTACGGCTTTGTACCTCCATATATTTTAACGCAAAGTTAGCTCATACTTATTTGCGAAATTTTACATGGAGGTTGTAAAACTACACTAAACGAAAAATGAACTCATTCCATGAACAAAACGAGAATTTTGGGAGAGGTGACCAATGTCGAATGGATTCTAGTTTTATTTGCATTTTCATGGGCAACCTTCCCCTTCATCATTTACCCACCCTCGCCTTAAGTTTGTTGACGTGTGCCAACCATTTATATGTGTTATTTGGCAAATTAAATTGGGATTTAGAACTGTTTTGCAGATATTAAATATTTGAGGGGTATTCTAAAAATCAGAAAATCCAAAGAGAACTGCAAATCATATCCTTTCCAATATTTATCTTTTGTGCATCCTTGATGAAATGTGTTTTTGCAATGCTGGGAAATTAATTGATGCGATAACAGATAAGTCCCATTCGCAGCCAAACGGTTTTTTAAAAAAAGTCGCTGTGCAAATAACGGAATTCGGCATTATCAGTCTTATCAAACACAATAATAAGCGGATTTAAATAATTATCTCTGTAATTCAGATCAATTTATAAGTTGATTAGAAATCGCATGCAAATTACTGGGACAATGTAACATTAAATGATTTTTAATTGTGTTTTGTGGTGAATGAGAGTTGATGAGACGTGTCCGAAGTCTGAATAATGGACACGATTAAATATGTATCAATGAGATTCTCATTATGAGAATCAATTACAATGGTATCAATTTGGAAAATGACTGCCTTGCACTACTTTTAAATATAAAATCATTTTAGCCATTGGTTATATATATTAAATTAGGATCTGCATTTTGAGGAAACACATGAATCAAATAATATATGTGTCATGCATATTATAGTTTTAATGACATGCTTGTAAGATATATTTATTATGCAACGCAACAATTATAATAATATTATCCAAGTTAATTTTAGGGTAATTTTAATTTAGTCTCAAGTAATTGAACAAAGGAATAGGCCATCTATGCACTCAACTCTTCCTCTTTCGCAGATTGGTGCAAATGGTGGTGTTGGCTGAGCCTCAAACTATTTTGCACAAGAGGAAACCCTTTCTTGTTTACTTCTTCACTTCTTCCCGAGAGTGACTGTTACTCTAATTTAAATACATCAGCTGCTCCCAGCTTTCTTCGGTTAAGTTATTATCTAATGTAGATTATTTCCCTCCATTAGTTAGTCCTTTAGTGTCCCAACATTTTACTGAATAGAGGTAAGTGCTTTTAATTATTGTTTTGAGCTCCGTGTGCTAAAATAGTTTATATATTTTTAGATTCTTCAAAATATGAAAAAGTAACCAGTAAAATGTGGGAAAGGTGTTAAAATGGATCTCAAGGTATAAAGGCTGCTAATTCATCTAATTTAGCTACATCTTTGTCCGTTCATTAACAATAGCATATTCTTTGGGCCAAAGAAAAGCAGCTGTTGATTTATATATAGGTCTTCTTCCAAGAAGTGGATGGATGATTAGGAGGCTTGTTTTGTTGAGGTAGTCGTTTGGCCATTTTGGTTGGCTTTTTCTCTCAAAAGGATTCAAAAAGGGACAGGCAAAGGCCTCTTTTCAATTTCAACCCTTTCCTCAATCACTTTCTCAGTTTTCCTTCATTTAGCGTCTCCAATCAAGTGAATATTTGCAGATAGAACAACTTGCTTTTGGGTTGAATATTTTACATTTCAGTGAAATAATACTCTCGTTAGCGTATGTATAACCTCGACTATATAATTTATAGTATAAACATTTATAAGGTAAATTTTCCTAATAGAGATTTTTTATATAATTTTGCCATCATACATTTAAGCGTGTGCTGTTCAGGGCATCTGGTTAACATTCCAATTAGTTTGTTGTTATTATGTTCTCCATATGCATCCACTGCTGGCGTTAATTATTTTTTTAAACGCAGTTGGTTACAAATTTTTATTAGTATAGCTTAAACTCATCGTCAGTCTGGAGGACACGGCTTGGATTGAGCGTGTTTGCACAATTTAACTTTAGCATTGATTTTGCTTATGGTATTATTATTCATGCGTCGTTTTCTTTCTATTTTTGAAAACCATGTTAGAAACTTACTTTCTCCTAAAATATGAGATAAGCTAAATTAATCAAAAAGAGTCATTCAATTGTCCATCCGTGTTTTTATCACGAGATTGAGTGGTAGATATGCATACCAATGTAGTTGGGCATGTATGAATAATAATTCTTGATAAGAGAGTGCAAACAACTGTGACGCAACTGACCTTAACATTATTCACAAATAAGAGTCATAGCTCACTAGCAGTGAAAGTGTATTTTTAAAATAACATTTCTTCTTCTCTTTCAGATGTACTCATTTTTGGCCAAAGATAACCAATAAGCAAAAAATTCAAACAACAGTATTATATTAATTGATGCTTTAAAATGTCGGACGAGGAAGGATCTGAATGGCTAATTCAAATATTAAAAGATGTTCAACTCGAACAATTTTATGTAAGGATTCGGGATGAGCTTCAGGTAATTTCTTTTGCAATAATTTTGAATAATACAAAAATAAATTTATGTATGTTTTTATATAAAATTATATAGGTATCTCGATTGGCACATTTTGACTTTGTGACTTTAGATGACCTGGAAAAGATTGGGATGGGCAAGCCGGGCGCAAGACGTTTGATGGAGACAATCAAGAAACGGAAAAATAAAATAAGAAACAAAAATTTGGTGCAGAAAATTCTCCCTTCTTCAATAAGCGAACAAAGGTCAAAATCATCCATAAATTCAACTTCGCTAAGCAAAAAGAAAAGATCGTCTCTAGATGGTCAAGGAGCTTCAATATTAACTTGCCTTATTCAAGAAAAGGTACCAAAACATTTTAAAATATTTATGATCAAATAAATTAAGGATTGTCCAATTCATAGGATTTAGAGTTGGGTCATAGGCTAGGCGACGGATCTTTTGGCGTTGTTTTGAAGGGTCTCTGGAAGACTCCTGTCGGAAGTGTGATACCTGTTGCTGTAAAAGTTTTGAAACAAGATGCCTTGTCTCTTCCTGGAATTTTACAAGATTTTGTAAAAGAAGTTCAATCAATGCACTATTTAAGACATCCTAATCTAATCATGTATGTATGAAAATATTTATAAAAAAAAGAATGCATTTGATTTATATATAATTTAAAATAGGTTACACGGAGTAGTTTTAAGTTCGCCATTAATGATGGTTACAGAATTAGCAGAACATGGATCACTTCTCGATTGTTTGCGGAAACAATGTGGAAATACATGTTTACTTGGTATGTCGTGAAATTGATGGAATATATAGTTTATTTATTCATTTCTTGTTCAGATTTATTTAGATGGGCGTTACAAATTTCTTCTGGAATGCAATATTTAGAGTCACAAAGATGTGTTCATAGGTATACTTTCCATTGTCTACAGTATTCACTTATTGATTTTCTCCACATTTTAGGGACTTGGCCTGCCGGAATATATTTATATCTGCAAAACGTGAAATTAAGATTGGAGATTTTGGGTTGATGAGATCTTTGCCTGAAGAACACGACTGTTATGTAATGCAAGAGAGGCAAAAAGTTCCATTCCCTTGGTGTGCCCCCGAAAGTTTGAAAGCTAGGCAATTTTCTCATGCTTCTGGTAAAAAAGACTTCAAATATGTAAAATTTATTACTAATTTCAAAATATAGATACATGGATGTTTGGAGTTGTTTTGTGGGAAATTTGGACCTTTGGAGAAGAACCTTGGATTGATTTAAATGGAGCACAAATTTTACACAAAATTGATAAAGAAGGAGAACGACTTCATAAACCAGACGCCTGTTCCAATTCTTTGTATAACGTTATGCTTCAAGTAATATTCTTTCAATAACCAATATTATTCTTATAGATTTTAATATTGCATTACCTCTTTTTTGTCGTAATAGTGCTGGGAAATGGACCCAAACGATCGTCCAAGTTTTGCTTCACTTCGAGCATATTTGGCTGAAAATTATCCAGCAGAGATGCAAGCAGCTCAAGCATTTCACGAAGAAGAAAGAGAAAAATTGCAGCTCGAGGAAGGAGATAAAATTGTGATAATTGAGGGGAAACCTGAACATTACTATTGGAAAGGACAGTCTCAAAGAACATTTAAAATTGGAATCTTTCCTCGTTGCATTTTAACTCCTTTACGAAGACGACAGCGAGATGATATTAGTATGCCACTACGCAACTCATTTATTCACACGGGTCACGGGTCTATCAGTGAAAATAGTTGGGGAAGTCCTAGCTTTATTGATGAAGTGTATTTAAAAAACCCAATGGAGCCAGAGGATCTTTCTGGAATTGCTGAAGAAGCTATGGATGGAAATCCAGGACCTAGACTTGAAAGCAGATCCAGACGAATCCAACAAATTCAGCAGCATGTAACAAATAATATTCAACCGTTGAGAAGCATGCAAAAATCTCAACAAATTCATCAGCAGTACGGCTATGCTAAGTTTCGTAACGAAGCAGGCTCAGAAGTTGATTGGTCACAAATTCCTAAACAAAATGTGATACCTGCTGCACCTACAACTGAAGGCATTTTGATCGATCTAAATGAAGACGAGTCCGTTAGCACAAATCTTTACAAAAATATAGGTGCTTCTTTAATAGGCGAAGCTTCTCCAGACCTTACAAATGGTATATTTTGTTCAAATTTATTTTCAATAAAATCATAGGATTTTAATTCCTAATAAAAAAATCTTAATATTCAATAGATACAAGACCAGCGAGGCCTCCTCCTCCTGCCTTTACACAAGATTCATCAATTCCTCCTCCCCCTCAGCAATTATACAATCAAAGAAATTCTTACATGTATCGAAATATCATAAGTGAAAATAATGAGACATGCAAGCCAACCAAGCTCTCTAATTTGTACGCAAACAATTCTCAACAGGAGCAACCTTTACCCACACGAGATAATTACAATGGTGCTGCAAGTTTGTACTCTGTTAACACTGTTGATTCGGCTGAATGGTCTGAAAATGGATGTTGTTCATCCCCTGATCCATTTGACACTGAAAGAATTTTTGTCAGTCCACCGACAGAGAATGAAAGTCGATATTATTCGTTTGTTCCTCACTCACCTTCACACTCTACAAATACAAATGGATCTTCTTACTCGACATCACAACAAAACGTAACAACAACTAGCTTATCCACTCCATCAGGGGAAAGCCTTGGTAGCAATTCTAATTCTCCAGGAACTAACAATAGTCAGATTATTCAACAGCCGATTTCTCCCAAAAAAGAAACATTCAAACCACCGTTGGAACTTTTAAAGAAAAGAGATGAAGCATTTTCATGGCTAGATGATGCCCTTGGTGGCTTAAGCTTAGGACCAAGTGCAAAAGTTAGTCTTTCGCCAAAATTATCAGATTTTCCTACATCTGGACAAGAGAATATATTTACAACAATTAAATCAACATCAACTTCAACACTCAATAGTGGAGACGAGTCTTGGACTGCGTTGTGTGATTCAAAAATTTTCTCGGGTTCATCAGCTTCTAATATTGGAAATTCATCATCGCAGCAGCATCAGCCCTTTACTTTGCCCCCTCCTCCAGCCGTTACAAGGAATAATTTATCCCCTGCTGGACTTGCACAACGCAAAGTTAACCACACTTCTAGTAATCAATCTCCAGTTTTACCAGCCTATCGTTCACCTCCCCCTCCAATCATTAACTCAAACTCACAGCCGAAAGCATCTAATTCAAATGGATTACTTGTGCAAGAAGCTGTACAAATTTTGTCTCAAAATGTCCCTTCGGCGACAGTGGAAAGTATAGTTTCCGTCTTACGATATTATAATGGAAGTATTGCAGCAGCAGAAAAGTTCCTAAAAGTGGAAGAATTATTCAAAGTTGGGATTGCCGACAAATCAAGATGTGAAGCCGCGCTTCAAAGAACGCAGTGGAATATGGAAGCTGCGGCATCCATTTTGTTAGAAGAGCCCTAGGTTAAAAAATTTATAAAGACTGATGACCTGCGATTGCCTGGAGTTAGCTAAAGAGTACCTTACACAAGTACTTTTGTGTGATATTCAAATTCCGATTACTTTTAGTTCCATTATCTTGCATTTATTTATGTTTCTAATATTGTTAGCATGAAATTGACTCGGATTAAATATAAAACAACTCTCAGAATATGTACACGAGAGTTTGAATCAAAGTGATTCTCGCTGTACAAAATTAAAAATTATTTAAGACATTATATAAACTGTAGTTGGAATTTAGAATCTCGTGGAATAAATCTGAAATGACTTGTTAAACTAAACAAACGCCTAAATTCAATGTTTTCCTTATATGGATTTGTTTCGGACGGAAATGTCTGTCACTTGCACATAAAACTTAAATTGTCAATTACTTGACATTTCGAAAAGGTGAAACCGAAATTGCCTAAATTACTTTTTCACTTTACACAATCAGCAAAATTAAAACCAACTGATTCAAACTTAATTAAGATGACAATTACGTATTACTAGCCTCGTCAAAAGTGAAATGACGGGAAAATATTTATTAATTTGTTCAATGGTTAACAATAGTCGATGATGCATCTATTTGCTTCATCTCTATTCAATATTCGTGTTGTGAATTCGAGGCTGATTATAATGTTCATTATATTCAAGGCTGTTTCTCTTTGAATTTGCAGATTGTTCATTCGTTAGACGTATTATATAATAAGAAGGAAAACAATCCAATGATGCTACCTTTGCACTGTAATTATGAAACGAAATGACTTATTTTGTGCTTCTATATACATTTAAGTAACGAGTGTGTGATCTCTTTTCATACTGCATTACCGTATCTCATTATCTCGTAACAATAATTGTATTGAAATGCAGGTGTAATAGCATTTTTTTAAAAATACTCTAGTTTGGTTAGTCCCCAAAAAGGATATATAGTGAAGACAAAAGTAAGTAGATACCAATTTGAGACTCTATTTTGACACGTTAAACATTTATCGTAGAAAAAACTGGACTGATTTCTTTTACAAAATTGTTTCTTTTGGATTTGCTAAAAGGTTGCGTGCGTGGTGATTATACCTAGTGCTGATTGTCATGCAAGGTGAGAGGTGATTGCAAATCATACAAGTTCTTTATATAGAAGCTGCATAATTCTTTCTGCATATTATTCTGCATATTTCTGCATATTATTCAGTACCGAGACCCATTCATTTGTACTTGTTTTCCAATTTAGTAAATAGATCTAGTGTAAATTTAAAGAAATGGGAGGACGGACAAGCGTAAAATTAAAAGGCAAAAAGGAAGTATGGTTATTTCTGTATTTCATGGTTCATTGAATCCTTCAACGTAAAGATAAAACATCAGATAACGAAGGTCAGTCTCTTGTTTGCATTTGTTACTAATGTCTCATTGTGTTTACTTATTTTGTTATCATTAAAATAAACTGGAATAGTTGTTAAAATGGGCCAAATTATTATAAAAGGGTCACGTTTTATCCGGATTTAATTTTCATTGTGTCTATCCTCGTCAAGTTAAATTTTACTACGTCCAATCAAACTACACAAGCTTCGGAGTTTTCCAGCAAGCAAAAATCATTCGTTGTTGTTGATTGACAGCAAACGTGCAAATTTCAACAAGTTGTCTCAACTTCCCCAAATACGGAGAACTTGAGACGACAGAATCTATTAGTTATTTATCCGATAGAATGAGACAACTTAATAACGAGTGCACTGTAAAGTGATCCATCACAAAAAACCACTGAATTTTTTGCAACCATAATAAATATAAATGAATGAAAAATAAGTTTACTAAAACAAATACATTTGAATGGGTTAGAAAGTTTAAGGTGAGGGTCGACTTTTATTTTTAAACTTTTGGACCTTTGGAAAGCCACAATTTGTCAAAACAATTTCTCAAATTATTTTAAGGTCAAGAGAAATCTAAAATTCATTAAAAAGAGAAATAAAGAATGAAGAAATAATAAAACGATCGAAATAATGCTAGAAAGTGCAAATAATTATTGTGTTCCAGTATTGTGTCTGCCTGTCTTCCAAGAACCTGTCCAATTGTTCATGTCGTGAATTGAGTTTCAACTAATTGACATTTTAACGCCGCAGTTTCGGTCTTGTCAAAGACACTTCTTCTTTTGAGATCTGAGGGTTACCGAATTTAAAGGTTGCCATTAAAAAGTAGGTCGTAAACTATAACCCTAGAGCACAATACAAATCTGTCTGGAACTGAAGTCGTCTTTAATTTCACCTCAGTTTAAAGTGCTTTTTGTGCTCAAACCTAAGTACAAAATAAGACAATGGGAAATTGTTCTACTCTTTGTAGGAATTAAAGTTTACTTTTGCGATCAAATTTTACAAAGCAAGCATTCAGGACATACAGCAAAATGGGAATGGGACAACTGAATGGTAAGAGTAATTTATATAAGTATTTAAAAAATATGCTGATGCCATGAAATGACATGAAAGGTGAAACTAACCCTTTGAAAATGCAAATTATATTTTTGTCGCATATTTATTACTTTTTTGTATGCTACAGAATTTTGGAGACGTAAGCAGACTTCGTCCAAGTCTCAATCACCAGCACTGAAGGAGAAAGCAGGCATTGACAATCTCGGAATTGAATTGGATGAAAATGTGGCTGCATCAATAAAATCAGAAAGTAAGTTTGTTTATTAACTACTTGCTTTATGGTTTGTCCTTTTGTTGTCTTTATTTTATTTCATTGAATGTTGACGTCATCAAATAATAATACTCGTTAGTTTTAAATATTTGTATTTGTCTTTTGTAAACGATTAATCAGCAAGCAAAATCTAAGAATTTGCATGAGGCATTGTTAAATGACCACCCGATTTATTGCATTGCTATCTCGCACACACGTGGCAATAAAATAGGGAGTAAAATATGTTCCAATTCTCGATAATTCTCAATAACGACAATCCATATTTTTTTATATAGAATGTATATATGTATTTCTGCTCATATTCTTGGCATTTGTATGCTTTTGAGAATAATTAAGATGATTTCGGGGTAAATGTTTTTCTCGTTTGCTGTTTAGAGGAAAAATGCGAAAGCAATTAACGAATTTTTAGAGTATTGATAATTAATATTTTGTTAGAAGAATTGGTTACATCCGGTTCACGAAAGAACAAACAAAGATAATTACATATATTAACATAAATAGATAAATAGCCTGGGTATTATTAAAAATGGTTCAAGCATAATTGATCTGATTTTTTTTGTGATAAGTGTCTTATTTTAAATGGAAAAACTAATCTGGCTTGGAGATGGATTTCAGGTTGTCCAGAATAGATTGACACGTTCCACAAAATGTGAGATTGGATTAGGGGTATATAGTAGGAGCATTGTATTTACTAGCATGCAAACTGTTTCTCTTGCTTATGACGATAAGCCCCATTTGGTTAGGTACCTAGAAGCAGCGTGGCTTTTGCGTAGCCATGTCTCCGGCATGTGATGCAAAATTCGCAGTCACCATATTTTCCCGCAACGAAGAGAAAAGCAAAGTATTCGTTCGGTCTTCCCAATATACGCGTCCCCCGGATATAATACGTTGTGCAAAAATCCCCGTTTGCAACTCTTATTCGGAGCTGGGCGAAGGAAAGCTTGCTGAACAACTCTGGGCTCTCAATATCGGTTTGGTTTAGTCAATAGGCCGTCTGAGTGAGACCTACACACGCTCTCTCCTCGTTTCCTTATACTTACTTTGCCACGCATTCGTTCCAATACCACGTCCAACAATTCTGCGAAATTCTGCATAACTCACAACAGTTTTGCAAAACCAATATCAAGCTATATATCTCTGCCATATATACCTTTTAACCGATACGCATATATTAAAATACATAACGTACAAAGGAAAGGTGAAAGCATACTTTCATTCGCATTAGTTTATCATCATTCATAGTTCTGCATGTGTAATTTTAGTCAAAACAGTTTGTTAACTTATTGTGAAAATACAATATTTTGTGACCTCTTTGTAAAGCTTTCAAAATTGCTTCAAAATGGCATCCGATACTCAAATCAAGAATAAGACAATCAGACATTTTATAAGTGAAAGGAAAAATTTGAAAGACTCTCATTTCAAATTTGATCCTGCTCTAGCTGGCAACGTTTGTGATGAAAGGTTCTGCAGCGATGGTTATCTGAAGGCCAAAAATCAATTGCCATCAGGATTCGTATTTGACAACGGAGAACTTTTGCAAAATCCGAGCGATTGACTAGGCCCTAGTCCCTATTCTAGATGTTCTAACAAAGACATTTATTGTTTCAAAGTAATTTTTCCCAAAGGTGGCCCTACTACTTTCGGAAATTTTGGACCCAATTTTTGGAGACCCCAACGCTGCAGATAGCGTCTTTATTTTGGAGCTTAGACAGAATTTCAATAACTATTTTATATAAACTGCAAAGTAATACAAGGAGGGCATTGACAATAAAATTTTATAGTGATAAAACTGTGATCCAGTGGATCGTGTCATAAGGTTCGGGTGTAAAATTACTTTTCACTCAGTGTTAGTTGTGTAACTACCTCAAGTATTAAGTAACAAGTCTTGGATGGTATACATAAATTGCAAAAGTGCGAGTGGGTGCAAATTTAGTAATTTGACGCCAAAGAACTAGAGACTACACGGAACTCCTTTTCACGTCCCGGCAGCCACCGGCTTTCCATTCCATTATAATGCTATGAAAGCGGTGGAGAACCGGTGCAAATTTGTGTTGAGGGTAGATAGCTCATTTCTGTTGGTTAAAAAATACAATTTTAGTTCAGTCATTATTTCTTGCAATGGCTCGTACAACACAGGGTTCGACAGCAAATAATTTACGAGAAAAGCTCGGATCATGGTGTTCGTTCTACTTTTGTTTTTTTCGGGGAACTGACAACAACCGGTTTGCAGAGCAAGAGGTTGAACTTATTCGAGGTTTGTAAATAATTATTTCAAAACTAAGTATGTACATGCAAAATTTGGAAACCTGCGTCATTGCTAAAAAAAAATATCGACTATATAACAGCATAATTCAATCCAAATGTTGGCAATAGTTGATAAAAGTTGCTCCCAATACATTTTAGGTCGAAAAAACGAAATAATTGCTGGAGATAGAAAAGAAGGGAAAGATGAGACATCCTCAGAAACATCGCAGATTCCCGAATACATCAACTATGGGGAGGAAGATGAGATGGAAATTGAGGGCTATGTCCGATCTCGTGGAAAGACTTTCTTCACGTGGACACTTATCATTCTCACTCTCGGGCTTCTCAGACTAATTTTCCATTGGTGGCCAAGATTAATGCTTTACGCCACTCACAATCGAGCCCCTATTTCCCAAGCAGAGAAAGTCCTTATCATTGTAAGTTAATTAACAAAAATAAAACGGGGAACATGAGACATTTTAAAAATTTAACAACGTTAAACGATCTCAGGAACAATATCAACAGAAATACAAGCGATATCATGTCAAGACTGTTTTCACTGTAACATCGGATTTGTTCAGGTAAATATTTATGATTTTTGCTTCAATATTATTATTAGTCGTTTTTCCAAACGTGTCAATTTACCAATGTGAAAAAACAATGAGGCACATGCCAAGCACTTTATACTTATATCTCTCGAGTTAAAAGTGACGTATGTTTTTAAGAAATTTGAGACGAAAAAAAAAACTTTATAATATTTCGTCTACATAAAAGATAAGGCCTTCGTTTATGACTTGTTCAACTGCAGCTGTCATTTGATTTAATATTCTTCTTGAAGTTGGACAAACACATCTCATTTAAGAAAAATTTAACTGTGCCATGTATGAATCCAGCTTGGAACTTTTAAATATAGAGATATATAACAGTTAATTTTATTGTTTGTCAGTTGTTTAAAGTATTGAAAATGGAAACTGAAATTCTTTACGACGTCCGCACACTTTATTTCGATTATTTTAATCTATTGATTCTTATAATATACATATATATTCATAAGCACCCTTCACATTACTTCGCACTATCAAATTTCATGTTGTTCATCCAGTCGCAACTGTTTAATTTCTTCAAAAACAAACTAATTAAAAATCTAAGAAGCATCTTTTTTGGATTGTGGTTTGGGAGAAACAATAACACGCAATATAAAAATGAGACGGCGTTAATGAGAAGAACAATAAGGCAATTTTCTTAAAAGCCCTGAATGACTTAATGCAACGGAAAAAATTTGCCTATTTGTTTCTTTCTGAAAAAAGTTGTATCTATTTAACACTAGTACAACATGTGAGTCTTGACTTTTTGATCTGACGTTTCTTTGATTCTTCAATATTGGCAGTATTATTGGCAAGGATTGAATTAAATATTTGTAAGGGTTTTGCTTTACTCAACCTTTATCCATACATCTTTAGCTTATATTCAATGAGTAAACTCAGCGACGTAAATAATTAGGGATTTTATTTTTGGCTTCAGTTTAAGTCTCGCCAGACAAAAGGATGAGACAACTCTCGTTAATTGATTGATGAATGCAATTTAACTATACATTTATTAATTTTACTATTTAAAAAAAATGGTCCGATTTACCTGAAATGAATAATGAAATTTGCAAAATGCACAAATAACAAAAAAGGTTGACACAATTTGTTGACCCTGGAAAAATTCTAAAGTTCCAATGCATTAAACCCATCAAGGTGCACGTAAAGAGTTAATTCATGTTCCTGTCTGCAGTTCTGGCAAAGGTTGTTATTATTACACAAAATTAACAAAATGATGTCCTTCAAGTAAATCACCAATCTCGTATAGTTAGCCAACATGCTCCAGATCTCAACAGGGTACAAAGTAAAAATGAAACGTTCTATTTTTATCTTTAAAGAGATAATCAGCATCAGAGTTCTGAACCTACGCTCAGAAATCGGTTCTTTTTGCAACTACGAGCGTGGAAATTTTTTCGAGTAAAAACTTTTCACACTGACTTCTGGCCGTTTGCCTATTCCATGTTCTAAACTTTTTGCGCAATGCTTTAATGTAATATTATTTTATGTGGGTGGGGCGAACTTAAAAGCTTTGCCAGGTGTTTAAATTATTATTATGTCTGATGAAATATGACAGAACGAGCCTGATTGGATTATCATCTCGACTGTCCAGCGTGGGACAATTATCAGAAGTGAGTCCCGTGGACGACGAAGAAGGGATTTCAGACATCATTGATAACCAGAATAATGCTGTATCAAAAGATGAAAGGATAAATGTTGGACGCTGGTTGTGGTTCAAAGCTTTCTTCTCTAAGCCTAAACTCAGGTGGCTTCATGGGGTCATTTTTTCTATACAAAATTCTTCCAGGTATTAACTTTCTTTGGGCTTTATGCGAAAAATACGCTTTTGAGATAAATAGCTATAATTTAGCACTTGCAAGGTTTTAGAGTATATTCCCCATAATGATGCTAGAGCCAGTAGAGCCTAATTTTTTCCTTGTTCAGCCCTTTTCGCCTTTTATACATGTTAGATATTGTGAAAGATTTTTCCAGTCTGTAGAGCAGATTTGAGTGGGTCATTGGACTTTCCCCAAATTGGGGTGAAAATGAAAAGTAACATCAAAGTATTACATGAAAGCTTAAAGAAAAGTACTCAATCCTACAAATCCCAAAATCTCTTTACATTTCATTTCAACGTCAAATATGAAAGAAAAGCTAGTTGTTGAAGTAGGCAAACAAAAGACCACTAATATTTGCTCTTCCATTGACCAAAATGTAATCTTGGTTAGCTGTCTATAGTGATCAATGCTTTCACTCTATTTTGTTCCATACGCTTGAATTTATTTGGTATCTTTGTCATGTTAGAGCTGTTTACTTTGGAATTTGTAGTGTACCAAACTGTTTGCATCATTTTCTATAAGTGTCATCAATTCATGCAATAAAAGGTTAATCTGTTAATGGTTCTTCAAAATTGGATTTCAGGACCAACCAAATTTTCCATGCTGCAGGGTTACCTCAGGACCAAGTGAATGAAGCCACCAAAGCTTGGGATCAACAACTTGAGCAAGAGTTATTGAACATTGAGTCTCCTAAACTAGTCATTCCTAAACCCGATGGAAGTTTTAAAGGTAAATTGAACTTTATCTATATATGTTTATTTAGAAAATATCTACCATTTCTCTCCGTTAAACAAAACTTTAAACCACCATAAATTGTAATTACAGAAACTGCCTCAGTAAGGCAGTTTACATGCAAGAAGTTGCGATATTTATGGGAAGAAGAGTATGGATCATTTGTAAAGCTCCAGGGCTTTGATAATGCAAACACTCATCAGCTTCATAAAAGCAATGGATTATCGATATTTGAACAATGTCAGCGGTGAGTATAAAATTATTGGGTAATTTTCTCAATCAATACTACTTATTTATGAATAATTTTCATTGCAAATTACACCAATCAATGTTTCTTGCATTGACTTTTCCAATAAATATTTGTGTGTGGTATTGATTTTGGGAAAATATAGATTTTGGCAAATTCAGGTCGCTCATTCATTCGTGTTTTATTGCACTTTATTATAGACGATTGATTTACGGAAACAATGAGATAAAAGTGGAAGTGCAGAGCATTTTAAAGCTTCTGTTTTTAGAAGTCCTCAATCCATTTTATGTCTTCCAAATATTCTCCGTCAGTTTATGGCTGTCAGATAACTACTACTACTTTTCTGTAGCAATCATCATTATGTCCATCTTTGGAATTGCATCTACAATTATTCAAACAAGAGAGGTGAGTAATTTTTTTGTTTTACTAAAAAGGAGAAAGTTGTTGAGAAAAAATGTAAAAAAATGTTTAACAAATGAATAGAATCAACAAAAACTTCGTACCACGGTACAATTATCGGATATTCAGACAGTTTGGAGACGAGGAAATATCACCGAATCAATTCCAACAGACTATCTTGTCCCAGGAGACGTTATTCTCATTCCGCCCCATGGCTGCACAATGCATTGCGATGCTGCTCTGCTCTCTGGAAATTGCATTGTTAATGAAAGCATGCTTACAGGTAATAATATTCTAACATAGCCCTCTTGATATTCAGTCAATAAGATATCTTAACAGTCAACAATTTATTGGTAAATTCTTTCCTCAGTCAAATATTCATTCGAGTTTGTTGGAAATCCATATATTGAGGAGCAGTCTCGTTCTTATCAATGACAAAATAAACGACATGGCAATGTTTTATGATTTTAAAGGTGAAAGCGTTCCAGTTACCAAAATTCCATTACCAAACAGAGTGGATATTATGTACTCTGCTAAAGAACATACGAGGCATACTTTGTTTTGTGGGACTACTGTGATGCAGACACGATACTATGGCCAAGAACAAGTTCTGGCTGTAGTACTTCGATCCGGTAAGTTAACTGTTGCTTTCTCTTTCCTCCCCAAAATGTATCTACTTCTTAAGTAAATTAAATTCCAAGAGAATATTATATCAAAGAAAACAACCTTCAATGTCGCTTTCATAATGTTCCATATTGAAAACAATTAAAATAAGATTGTGGTTGAATGAATTTTGTTTGCGCAATTCAGTTTCACCTTGATTATATTTGCAATATTAATGATCAAAGTTGGTTTAGAACAGAAAATTAAATCACGTACTCAACATGCTTATATTTAACCTAATTATTGATCTTTTTAAATGGGGTAGAAGTGGAATAGAGTTGTTTACTTATATAGACAAACATATTTTCCTCGAATAAATAAGTACGTCTCTATTTGATTCAAGGAACAGATTGGGTAGGAAATTCAAGGGAAATGTTTTGTTCTTGTTCTTGTTCATAAATATCCTGCAGGCTATTTTCCAGATACTGGGAAATTGATCAAATATCTCTCTGTTTTAATGAACACATGCAACTTTTATTTCCTAAAGTTCCTTCTCTTTTAATCATAAGAAAAATTGATTTGTTATACAAGATACTGTTAAGTAGGTTGTCCGTTTTTGGAGAATATTGTTCATGTGAATGGTTCTGTCAAGTCAAGTTTTTCTTGTAATTGACGTTAAATTGACATGCTCTTACTAATATTTTCAAGTTTGCGACTTTTTACCAAAGTGAAAGTACATACAAACTCTCAGCAAGCTCTCAGAAAGAGAGTACACGTAAAGCACCTATAGAATGAAACTAATGTATTTATATATGTCATCTTTGTTAGGTTTTCTTACTGCAAAAGGGAATTTAGTGAGATCTATCCTTTACCCACCACCAGTTGACTACAAATTTGAAAGAGACTCTTACAAGTTTGTTGCCAGTTTGGCTTTGATTGCTGGAATTGGATTTATTTACTCTGTGTTCACCAAGGTATGCAACTCACAGATAATTTTACTGACGATGCAATAAGCATTTTTATGAATTCCAAATATTTGCAGCTTTCGCACGGAGAGACCGTTCGCAAAATTATTGTGGACTCTTTGGATTTGATTACAATTGTAGTTCCACCTGCTTTACCAGGTAAATCTAAAAAAAATGTGGATTAATGTGCAATATTTATATTATTTTTTCTTTTACTAGCCGCAATGACTGTTGGAAGGCTTTATGCTCAACGAAGACTTCAAAAGAAAGGAATTTACTGCATCAGCCCACGTGCTATCAATGTGTCCGGCTCAATCGACTGCGTTTGCTTTGATAAGGTAAGCAAAGATTCTTACTTGCATCAATTTTTAGCCCGACCCAGGGCTTAAATTATGATCACTCTATCCGTCTGTCTGAAGCACGATAGGGTCCAAAATGGAAAACTGTTCGTATCAAAAATTTGCACACCTGTTTAGGAGCTTGAAAATACATATTGTCTGGGTCGAGCTTTGCACTTTAGGGGGGTTTTATTAAAAAATATTCCAACATTATAGTCCAATGATAATTGATTGGTGGGTTGTTGTTTACTTGACTTTGTAAATCCAAAACCCACGCAAAAATGCTTTGGAGATAGAAATCCTTTTAGTGTTTAATCCTTTGCGTCATTGGAGAAAGGAAGATGAGAAATTCAGATTATTATGGGGCGAAGCACCATATTGTTTATGCTCTGTCCGTCCGTCCGTCCGTCTGTCTGGGCGCGCGATAACTCT
>JAQIXN010000824.1:0-27572 GCA_034698145.1 Proisotoma minuta
AAGTGGCCCGGGGCAAAGTGGCCCGGGGCAAAATGGCCCGGGGCAAAGTGGCCCGGGGCAAAGTGGCCCGGGGCAAAATGGCCCGGGGCAAAGTGGCCCGTGACGGACGGACGGACGGACAGACGGCCAGACCAAAAGCAATAGCTCTCCAGGTATGGCGAGCTAATAAAGTATTTTTGATTAGGGCAAAATAATAAAGAGAAAGTGGATCCATGCAAATTGCAAGTGCAACTTGAAGTTCAAACGATTTTATTTTTGTTCTTGGGAAGAAAGAAAGGAAAGAGCAGTCATGAGATTGTCTCATCAAAGAGCCTTTTATCTTTCTCCTCTCTTAATTTCTTTCACCAAGAAGTCAGCCTCTTTTCTTTTTCCCAAATAATTTTCCCTTGGAAGGAGAAAGCCCAAAACCAGCTTCTTTTGACTTTACAACCAGATGTCCAGGAATAGCTGTCCTAATATATTACCAATCTATATAAAACATCGGCTGGCTTCCATCCCCTCCATTTCTCACAGACTACTTACTTACTATTAGTTAGCACTGCTAACTTAACAGTGTTAGCAGACTGAGGTGGGATGCAGAAATCTTTAAAAGAATGCAGTCATGTGGGCTGAATACGAATCCATCCCGAGGAAAATTAAATAATTCAATGGGTTATATGTATATATACGGAGAAAGTTGACAGATCTTGAGTCTTGACTTCCATCTCACAAAATCAAGGAAAGAATGGAATTTTTGTTCAAACAAGATCATCTCGAATATTTGCATTGCAATTCTCCCAAAATTCATTTCATTTATTAGAAAAGCCGATTAGACCTTAGACTCTCTAACCTCAACCCCAAAAAACTCTTTTGTGTTTCTTTCATAGTGACAAGAGCCTCAGAGTCTCGGAACAACACTAATGAGCCAAACTCTATTGTAAAAAAACCAATCTTATTTCACCAAAGTTATCGTTCCGGTGCTTTACCAACAGAGGCAGGTAAAAGTTGTAAGTGTTTTTAGTTGTACTCCAAGTCACGAGTTCCTCAAATTACAGCCTTTAGTGCAGTCTGCCTTAATTGGCTTAGTTTTTTCTAATAGCGGTTTCTATTCCTGTAGACAAAAAAAATTGCGAATCGTGTTGTCTTGTAAAATATGTTATGGAATATTCAATTATAATAGGGCAAGCCAAAAGCATTCGGTTGAGTTCACGGGACATAAATCACGTTTCTTTCTCATCCTTTAAAATAAATGGTATAACACTCACTGCTCCTGTCTCCTTACTTTCGGCTTCAGATTGCTCTTTAGAGTGGTAATAAATTCAGGGGAAAGTTTCTCCGTTCCCCTGAAAATTGTGTACACAGTAAACTACCAAAACGGTGTAACAAACGTTTGTTGAAACTTATCCCAGTTAACTTTACAGACAGACGGACAGACAGAGGGGTCATGTACTGCTACTTGTTAAAGAAGTTATGTGTGCCAGCCACATTGCTGAGGTGGCTGTGGTTCATCAGAAAAAAAGAAATTGGTGGAGAGTTACGAGAGAGAGAGAGAGAAGCTTTTGATTTGATCTTCAATTGGAGGAAGACAAAAAGGTTTTATGCTGACTTTATGATTTTCACGGAAGCCTGAACTTTACTTTAGTTGTAGAATAAACTCCAAAATATTTGTAGTCATTTCAGACTAGAAAAATATGTGGGTAGAAGTGAATTATTACCAAGAAGTTACAAAAAACAAAGCAGTTGCAGTCTCAAAGGAACTGGTCAGCTTAAATTCCCTTATTTCTCCAGAGAATGGAAATTGTGGTGGATGAGAAGTAGAAAGACCAAGGTTTAATATTTCAACTCCACCCAGAAATTTGATAATGACAACGTGTATAAAGTTTTAATTTTGTGGGAGATTTATATAACAAAGGAGTACAACTTAATTTTTTTTTGCTGAAAGCAATTTTTTATAAGGATTTAAATATGAGTTTGCAAATTTTCAATACATTGGTAGGTAATATACTATATCTAAATAAATATCTGACCATTTTGTATTGTCCTTTGTGGTAATAAAGCAATTTATGATTGTTCATGGCTGAGTGAGTACAGGCCATTTAAATATAAAATGCGAAGCTTCCAAACAAAATTAACTATGACCTAGTTTCTCTATATAAAAAATAAATAAGAGGGTTTATTTATATTTATTATATTTACCCAATTTTATAAATGGATTAGATTACATTAAGTTTGGTTCGATGCTCAATTATATATTACAAATTAAGAGTTGTCAGTTTTTTTTTGTTTTGCGGATGATAAATCGATCCGACAACTTATTCTTTACCCTGCCACAAGAAATTAGCATCTTGATATAATTAAAAGATGCCGTAATTAATGTTAGCTACCGAAATACTTTAATCTGGCCAACAATGGGAAACCATTGTTTAAATTAAATTCTAAACAAACAGCTTCACGCCTGCAAATTAACTAATGATGGACATGAGTTGACATGAGTGATGATGAGGCTGAGGAATGATAATTTATTATGCAATCTTCTTATAAGCTTTGTATTAATGAAGAGAATTGTTTGCATGTTTCATGAGATACTAATGATCATTACTCAACTTATTTTAAGAACGGGATTAATTCAGTTTTGAATACAATTTAATTTGAGCAAAACAAATGACATTTATTTAAATGATTTAGTTCGTGAGAAAAAACATTGTCTACGGAAATAATTAATCATCACAAGAATAATTTCATGATTGACTTGCACTCGATCTGGCTAAATAAGCGTTTCATCAAAATCCGGAAATGAAATGATTATTAGATTCGATAAAAATAATCCAGTCACCACACGATTTATACGGTCAACATGTCAACCTCTTAAATATACAGGATTTTCCAAAAAAAAAAAATTGTAGTAATATGTGTGGCTATATCGATTTTCCGTTTCCTCATTAACTTACAAGAGTGTTAAATATACAGCCTGTCAGAGGAACATATACATTTATACATGGGCGAGAAATAATGAGCTCAACTAAACTCACTCCTCGTTAGAAAAAGAAGAAAAGAAAGAAAAATGTGACACTGTAATCAAGAAGGGAATCTTAAAGGGCGAGATTGCGAACTTTTGTCTTTTAATTTCGTTTTTTGTGGTCGTTTCACAAAAATGAATCTTTTATTTAAGTCTACTAAAACTATGAATGTTAAAAATAATGCTCAGACTCAGACTACACAAACTCCATTTTCATATTGCATCCAAGTCTCATAATATTTGGAAAATGGCTCATTCTTGGCTAAATCACTTAAGGGCCATTCTGCCCTTAAATTAGAGCAAGATATAAGACTGCATGATTAAAATTAAAGGATATTATATAATTTCGCCAGATGGCGATCACAAATTGTTAATTTGCCGCACCCTGTAACCTTACCAAATGGAGTTTTAAGACATTGACAAAACGAAAAAGTTTCTCAATAAGCCACTCAAAAGGAATTCAAAACTTTGGGCTTCCTCTTTAAATAAATCCACCCAAAAAGCAACATCCAAAAAGTTATATATTCATCTCCACCTTTACACATGTAGCTTTGAAAGAAACCACTAATTTTAAGCGAAGGAAAGGGAAAAAGAGGAAATTTTCTCTTTTGTTTTTAATAAAAAATAGTTTTGGGTTTCGAAGGGTGGAAAAAAGTGACAAGCTAAACATTGATTTTAGAGGACGCAACGCAACGGTTTGTTTTGAATTAGGAAGTTTGTATATTTCGACTGTCAACACTTCAACGTCTGTTACGCGAGCTGACAGTTTCTTATACAAAAGTAACCTCAAACTTCTGGGTGGTGGCCTGTCTCAACTATCACTATTTTACTTATTCAATATCCACTCTCTCCAGAGAACTATTTGAACAACTCTCATCAAAGATATGAATATGAATTTTTACTCTGTGAAATGAAATAAATGCATGCAGTCTGCACTTTAATCTGCTTTTTCACACTTTAAATTATTTAAATTTAAGGTAGCCCAAGATTCTCTTTTATGTTTTTAATTTCCTCACTTCAAACGCTTTTCCGATTCAGTGAATAATGCTTTGAATTAAATAATGGAAAATGACATTTGCATTATTGATTGCATTGCGACACTTTTACTCTGCAAATATTGAGATGTTCATGAGCGTTTTAATTAATTAGATTGTTCCATAGATGTGTTTTCAGTTAATTAGTGTAATGGCACAGGTTTGGTAATGTCTCAAGAAAGATGTTACGGAAAACAAGTTTCTGTCAGTAATATCAATAAATATAAAATAAAATTTCCTTGTTTTTTTGTAAAAAAAACAAACAATTATTCTCTCCACATCTGATTTGGTTTCCAAAACTGAACCCACAAATCTGCAAACTGAGATAAGATTCCAATCTCTCGTCGTCAAAGATTGATTGCGGGTGTTAAAAACCACCACCTTTTTTATACTTATTTCATAATTTGTTTGGTTGTATACTAATGTGATGCAGTAAAGTAATGATGTTTGGGAAATTTAGTTAATGGTCTACAGGTGAGAGGGTTGGGATTATGGACGCTTGCTTTAATGAGTTACAACAATGGCAAACAGGTAATTCATAAGCTGCTTTATACATAGCTACAGGCAAATTTAAATTATACTAAGTATATATGTACTGCACTTTTGTCCTAAAAACTAGATGCAGTTGCTGAAGGTCGATATAATAATTTCTCTCTGAAAATAAAATTGATTTGTGAAACCTTGCACATAATAATTATTACTACCAACACTTTTTTAATTGAGGAGCGTCAGTGCAAATAACATAAAGTACACGTGACTGTTTACTTAGAGCTGCATAAATAAATAATGTAAATTTTAATGGGTTGTTGATTAGAGTTAAATTTGCAAATATTTGTGGCCACAACACGAGTTCGTTTGGGGTAAATATTTTCAATGGGTATGCAAATACTTGTATAACAATAGTTTTGTTGTATTTGCTTGGATGAGAATTCCATTGGTAAAGTTATGAGGGATTTAACTGGTTTCTGGAATCGCAAGTTTTTTTTCTCAATATTATTTAATTCTCATGTTTTGACTATTCTTCTATTGCCCTTCAAAACTTTGTAGCTAGATAGACATTCAATGTTGAGCATTTTGCTAACATTATGGAACAAAAACTAGTCAAATATTTAATAGATGCGATGATGGATTCAGACGAAAATGCAAATGAATTTAAGATTGCGAAAACCATTGTCTTTGTAGCTATCATAAATTATCGAATAAAAATCTCTCGCAATATATTGATGGCATTGCCAATTACAAGCTAAAATCTTGTCAAAAATTGATTTTTATCGTCATAATAATTGCCAATTTCATACAATTAAATTGCCAATATAATTAATATCCGATGTTACTTCTTTTTCAAAGCAGTTATCATAAACATTGATATGATATCTTTTGCTACACACAAATGTTCCAAACCTTAAAACGTTTGGTGGTGAAAGTAATTTCAGATGTTTGAAACGACATGTCATTAAAGACGTCCTCTTAATGATCCTTCACAAAAAGCAAAATTTGAGTTTGTCAGTCCCAGTCCTTGTTTGCTATTTAATTTTTTGATGAGCCTCTCCCTCGCATTTGCCATCGTCCAATCAATTATTTGCTGTAGTAGAAATGTCGCAGAATTTGAGTTGTACATTGCAATTTAGCCGTCAGAAAGGAACGTTCACACTTTGCCCACAATCTCATTTGATATGAGGTCGTAAAAATTCAAATTCGTTGCTCCAGTAAAAAAAAATAAAGATTTTGGGCTGCATCCCATCAAAGAAAATAGCTATAAAATGATACTCGAGCCCTAATGGCACAATTCTTTCTCAAAACTTTGTATAATGTGAGCCGCAAATTGTCAATAAAATTGCATTGTATAAACTGTCTCAAATAAATTTACAAGGGAAATTACGCGTTTTAAGATTTGTTGCAGGACTTACGACTTTGCTATTGTCGGCGTCATATTCAAAACTTAACTCTAACGAGGTAAATTGGGTTCAATTCAACACGTAAACAAGATTTCCACATAGAAATTCAAAACATCTCAGACATATAATTTCCTCTTTTAAGGATGCTTATTATTGTAATTACAGTCTTATCTCTGAATGGATAAACGGGTAGTTTGTAGCTATATAGCATCATCAAAAAAACGTGAAAGAAAACGTGCGGCCAATTCAACTTTTACAAAGTTGAGACGCGGAGTGCAGATAAATGCTTAATTTTCCAAGATTTATTTTATATAAGCCCTCAAAGCTTAAAATATACACCCGAAATAATGTGATTGAATTGGCGTGTTAAGAAATCATCAGTTGCAAATGCAATGCTCGCTCACACATTAATTGTGGCTGCTGGCTGCTTTTATATAGATTCGCATGCATTTGATCATAAAATGGTTTGGCATCGTAAACACTCTAACACCGGATCAGATTTTATTTTATCCAAGTCCAAGTCAACAATCTCATCCCATCGCATGTAATTTAATGTATTGATTTTCAAGATTTCCTCTTTTTTTTATTTCCTTAACAAGTAATAAAAATCAAGGATTCAAGGATTGCATCGCATCACATTGCATGCGAAACGCAAAAGTAGTAAAAATTTCCTTTATATAAGACTGTGTTAATCAGGTTTCTACTTAATAATAAAGCAATTACTTTTCTACCTACATCCACGAGTGAGTGGGGTAAAAATTGAGGAATATTCAAAACAAGGGGAATTCATGAATTCCTTAGTGTTTGTGCTCCGGTAATCTGGCTCTAATTAAACTATTTTATTGCCACTATAAAATCAAGTTCTCCATTTGCAACATTTGGTGGGTCTGAGACCAAATAATGGCTTAATATTTTATATCATGAGTCTAATCTAACATAATGCTCCACTCGACTCTATGCAATATAAACATACGTGAAGAATTCCTCTTAGCCCACTTTGTTGTTTACCTACTTATACTCTAAAATGGGATCGATAATAATTTTTTTCAGGTGAAAATGGCTAGCTTTTATGAGGGTTATGTATATGCTATGTAATGTTACACAACTTGTGTATGTAATATTTAAAAGCAATCAAAGCCTTGATTAATTTATGCTTGCAGGGGGGAGAAAGTGAGAAAGCTTAAAAATTTTAAAAGCAACGTAAACCGTTGAGTACAGATCCTAATTTGAGGACACGCTAAAATGACGAGTTGACAGTTCTTAATTGACATACTTATCGCTACTCAAAACTCTTTAATAACCCCCAATAATTATGGCAATAACAGCTATAAATACAATCCGTCAATCTCAAGGTATGACAAGTATGGCAATCAACTCGAGTAGTAGAGGAAACTGGCATGTATATATAGATAGCAAATATATTTTGATGCCTACAAATTAACAAACTTTTAAAGTCAAGTTCTTGCAAATTATTCCAAGAAAAAGAAAACACGCACAAGTTTGAAAATAAAGATGTAATCATAAAATTGTGCTGCTGCTGCATGTTATGTGTATAATATTTTTAATCTCTTTTCCGTATTTCTCTCTTGTGTCCTACGCATAGTTATTTAGTTATACAGCTGGGAGGGTGGATTACATGGAATTTAAGCAGTGGGATGAATAATGAGATGTGGTGACTTACTTGGCTTATCAGCATCCAGAATTTCATCTCCGAGTCCACGAACAGCTTGAGCCAGAGCAAGTAGAAACATTATTGTAAATGATATCCAGGGACGAAAAGTTGCTAAAGCTGAGAACCCCATTTTTGTTTGCTGTGAGGAAAGAGTCACATTTGGCTTGAACAACTTTCACTCTCAATTGTTTCGAACTGCACTGTTTTCGTATCTAATTACTACTAACACTAGCTATGTCCGTTGGATTGAATGGGATGTCGATGTCACCATGTCCATTGAGGCCTGTCCCTGCTGCACTTGATGATAATGATGAGTAGCACAATGGTCAGTTTACAGGGTGACACTAATGATGACAAAGAAGTGGCTGGTGTTGTAATGGGATGTCAAAATCCATCATCCCTCTAATCCTGTTATGTCTACAATGTCTACATCCATCTGCAAAAAATGAAGAGGGAAAATATATTTGTTATTAGCCATAAATCTTTATAACGCAATGGAGAATTTATAGGCGATTCCCAATAAATTCCCATCATCATATCAAGTAATTATTTAGTTGGTGAACCAAATTCTCATATTGTACGTGCTGGGGGAAAATTGAGCTGAGGCTTCTTGATCCATGTCATTTGCCAAATCCAATAACCCATTACCATTTGGATGGCTATCGAGTGGCTTTCACAATTACATTAATGTGTTTGGCCCAATGCAGACTGCAATATAGATAAAAGCAGGTGTCTGTGTTCTAATCCTTTTCTCTTGTAACGCAACCAATTAAGCTCGTACAACAAATAGCCATCGTTCGCAGCAAACTACGCGTTCCATCAATTAACTCTCTGATATAATGATAGTGAATGCGTGGATTAGATTACAACCGGCTGTAACTACCCCGTGGACTTTGACCTTATGGCTACTATTGATGGACAGACAGAAAAGTTTGTGACAGGAAATGAAGTTTTCCACACACGCTCATGTTTTGACACATTGTCCAAGACGTTGCTTTGCTACGAGGTCATTTGCATGTTATTTGGTATTTTTGGGTCTGGCTATATTGAGTTTTGGGTTCCATTATGGATTAAGATATCACATTCACTTCAATTCCCTGCTGTCTAAATTGCTTTGGTTATCTAATGACAAATGGGGAGAGGACGGGCTAAATGGAAAATTTAAAATGAGCAATGAGCTCCGCGTGTACTTTCTCCTCAATTACTAATTCATAAACTGTATTACAATAGTCATCGCATTACATGAAGAAAAAGAAAAAAAGACTCAATCGATTTTGATTGTTTGATACAATATTGTTTGGCTGAAATTGGAATAAATATTAGAAAACTTTCCTGGATTGTTTTTAATTATGCCCAAACTCAACATTTTCTACGAAACAAAAAGCAGTGACAATTATACAACTTTTAAAGGGAAGCCTTTGAAAATATCTACCAATTAAAGGCAACTTTTTGGAGGGTGATAAATTGGTAAACTTTTCTTCGCACTCCAATAGCCACACACTCAAAAGTTAAGTTAATTTATATCCACGTGGATATATATATATATATATATATATATAAATACTAGTACATACATTTCTAAACGCAACAAATGTTACTCTCCATCATACCTACATAAAAGTATACAAAGTTCCAAGAAAATTTTTTAATTTAGAGAAAAAAGAAATACTTTTCTTTTTATTTTGAATTTTATAAGATTTAATGAAGTAGAGCCAATTAAGTTTGACAACCCAGATTTCCTATTCATATGCAAATCATTGGTAAATTAGCAGGAGTTTGGAAAATGTGACATAAATTATTTTCTCTTGCTCTGGCTTTCTCCTGTTTTTCTTTCTTAACCCACATTCTACTATTTCTACCCATTTCTTTGCCTCGTTTGTTCTCCGAACTATGTCATTTATGGAGCGTGGGTTTAATAGAAAAGTAAAACTTTTCAAATTCCCGAAATGAAACGTTCACCTACATACACAACAACTATAGCAGGTAAACACGAAAGTAAAGCAAAGCAATTTTGGGTCCGGAGATGGCTTGTCTTTGGACGTAGACAGGTTATTATGGCTAACCACAGCAGGCAATACGTATATATCAATCGATTTCGTTTTGCATTTGCCTCACAGCCCCACAAAACTAAAACTGGAATTTTCACCGGAATTGCATTCAATTGGCAATTTTAGGATTCTGTTTTTGGTTTTCGATGCAAGACCACAATTCCTGTAATAACATTGCAATAAGCTTCTGGTGTGGTTTCTCTCGTGTGGTTGTGTTGGATGAAATAACTTGGGCTTCAAAGCAATGGAAAGTATGTAAATTGAAAGAGTTTTGCATTCACTTCACTTTCACTAAAATCAGTGTGTCCATGCTCAAAGGTAATAAAGTAATGTCAACTGGGGGATGCAGTAGTGGTAGTGGAAGGTGTGTACATACTATATTTATATATATGGGACTTTGGAGAGTGTTTGATAAATATTCAAAGGGCTCCACTGCCTATGTCTTTGATCTTCAATTTCAACATGTCATTTCCCCTTTCATGTCTCAGCAGCTACCACTCATTTCCTTGTTGTTGCTTTTCAAGAAGACTCAGCCAATTCCAATCCAAATAATCCCCAGAAAGCAAAGCAATGGCAAATTTGAGTGTTTTTGCACCACCGAACTTAATGAAAACATGTTTGCATTTGCAAATAAAATGCAATAATAAAATAGAACGTTATTAACAAAGTCTATATAGCAGGTGAATAAATATGTAAATATGTTTGCCAATTGTGGGTTGTAAGTTAATTTACAACGCCTTCATTAAAATTTTGTTGGGGTTGTTGTTGTTGTAAACTCATCAATAATTCCCCAAACGCTAAGTTAAGCTACCCAAAGGTCACATTGCGTAATGGGACGGATAAAGGAGAAAATAGACATTGTTTATTTGCCAAAGCATTGGATTGGGCGAAATGAATCCAGTCAAGTGTGAGCTACACGTTTCATTACATACTTACATTTCAGCAAATCCAATTCAATTCAATATACTTACACAGCAAGGTGTTGAGCCAAAATTAATTAAATTATCCCAGGATTAATTTTTTCCGTTGTCTACCACCAGGTAACTCTTAATCTTGTGATTTATACAACTTCTATTCTTAAAAAAAGCTACAGGGTGTGCTTAAAAAGATCTGACATAAACCCATGCACATAAAAATGCTAACTTTTGACACAAACCATGTACAAAAGATGATTGAGCTTGTTTTCAAGTGTCAATTTCAATTTGATACCAATCAATTACCTTTCAAATTTCCCTGCCTGCCTGCCCTTCTTAATATTCCTCTTCTCATTGTAAGTAAATAGGGAGTGAGGGCTGTGAACAGGACAAGCTAAATTTCAAAGGATATTTCACCTCAAAGACTCTTCGACTTTGAGCTTGGCTTGTGCAAAAATGTGGCTTCACTCCATTTTCCCGAAACTCCCGTGTTCGGTGTTGAGCTGAAATTCCATAACTTATTCAACACAAAAGTCACATTTTCCCCTGTCCTGACTTTATACGAACTATTCTTTTACAGCTACGAGTTCATTATGTCCTTTGCTACAGTTTACTGCTCCAATAAATGTGACACTCAGCCGGACCATTACTTTACTTCTTCTTCTTTCTTCTTCTCTTTCATTTTCCTTTAGATCTCCACCCACTGACAAGAAGTGGGCAAATGTTCGTAACCCAATATACTTATTCTTTAGTTGTATAAGAGCAACATAAATATGCAATATGTGAGACAAACTCTCAGATTGTGCAATTCAGTTTTAATTAATGTAGCATTCCTTCCTCAGGGGGTTACATACATATATTATACATTTCCTTTCACAGTTCGGAGGTGATGAGTTGCATTTAATCTGAGATAAAGTGGCGTGATTCATAAAACTCTATCTGCAACAAGATGGATGGTAATGGGCCCCAGTTTAGTTTTTGCCAGCAAACTTCTGCCAAGTTTTTTCTCATCCTGTTTATTTACGAGGATCTTTTGTCATTATTACATTACATTACAACGCACGTTACTTATCACAAACACGCAGATTCACGCACAAAATAACAAGTTTCTAATAACCAACTTCCTTAAATTGAGTTATCCTTGAGTATTTCTTTGTGCAAACAAACATACATTAAGACTAATTTGAATTACAATTGTGTACATTAATTAAAATGCGAAATTGAAAAATCACGCACTCAAAAACCTTTGATATAAATTAAATTCAGGTTGGGTCGTGAGAAAACAATTAAATATCAATCACAAAACTCTACATAGTTTGGGTCTTTTATGCCTGAACTTTTACCCTGCCGACAAATTCTTTCCACTTGTATAATTTATTTGGCAAACGGGAAGAGGCTGACAGAAAATATTGGAAAGTAATTAGAACTTTTGACAGGAGGAAATCATCACGCTGAGAATTAATAAAGTCAACACCTATCAAACCCTTGCAAATAACATCAATTTCAGCGGGGGTCAACTGAGAAACGACACATTTGTGCAAAGTTAACAAGATCTGCTCAACTTACATATGCAGTAGTGACGAGGAAGGTGGCAAATAATTTATGAGGTTCAAAACTAAACGCAACGTGTCTCCAATATAAAGGACGACTCCTTTGCTTGCTATCCATTTCAATGACGCTGCAGCAGTTTACAAAGAGAATTGCAAATTAGAAGATGTCAACTTGGAACGCTACTGCAACAACACAAACTGTATAATATAGTGCATGCAATCTGCTTTTTGGCTAATTCTCTTGCTTTAAATCATTTCACCCCGACAAAAGACTTGGGGATAATAAGCATAAAAGATGAGGCCTGGATTAGTTGACAGGTATAAATATGTACATTTGCTTAAAACAAGACAGAACTCCTTGAGGCAAACAGAGGACAGAAGTCAACGTGGATAAATTATCCGCATTAGTTATTTATCTCTTTAAGAATTTAAACGTAGTAAGGTTATGCCAAAATTAAACATTTTATTATTCAAGTTTTTGCAGTCTTCCACCTGCAAGATACTTTGCTCATCTTTCAAACCATTCATTCGTTTCATTCTATTTGCCAAAAAACTTGCTAATTATTGATACAAATGGTTACGTTTACGTTACAAACCTGCAAAAAAAGGCAATGCCCTCAAACAACAAACTGCAATCTTATCAAATCAAATCATAAAAATCTTAAATCAAACAATCAAAAATCAAATCAAGATGTAAATACCCCTTGATTTTTATATTGCCATAAAATCTGGAATGATAACTTATACCAATTACCTGGTTATAAGTATACATACAATACACACAATGCAATATTAAAATTAATTTAACGAAACCAGTTTCACCTAAATAAAAATGCTGGATTTTAGCGTCATGTCATACCTCCATAATACAAGTTGGATTTGCACACTCTTCAAACTCGTCATCATTATCAAGGGTATATCAAGAGTTTTTAGAGGCAGCAGCTTTTCACTTTTTTGAAGCCTCAGACAGAACACCCAAGACTCAAGTTCTCACGTGAAAAAAAGTAAATTTCTTGCTTGGTTGCGAGTTATAAAACAATTACTTGGCTGGTGGGGAATTTAAATACATTTAAAATTCAATTTCGGCTTCATCCCTCCTCCTTTTTCGAGTAGTCTAAGAACCTTTGCACTTGAGAAAAGAATTATCATTGTTTTACGCAAATTAGTTCCGTTTCTGGTTCACTTGGTTTGTCTACTAGGTTAATTGTCAAGGCTTAATAGCACATACACACAACGTTTTTTAAAAAGTTATTTAGCTGGAAGGTAACCACAAGCATTTTTTGAATATGCAGATGATATTTTGTCAGTTGAGTAGTTGTTCTTTGTTTTAATCTCCAGATCAAAACTTCCCCTGTTATGGGGTGTTTTAATGGCCAAAGAGACACATTTTCATAGTGTACCTTTAGGGCAACTACCAAAATGAAAAGTGAATCCAGAGAGCAATGTGACAACTTGCAATTAGATGATTGTTAACTTTGGGAGATTATTGGCAAACGCCAAGACGTCATTGAATTTTTTATTTTTTTCTTATCTCTGTTTTATGTCACACGAAACAAATTAACTCCTCGCCATACACAGTAATTGAAACGTATAAAGTCCACAAACGGTACTTTTATATTTTCCACATTCCACTTTCTAGCTAGTAGTAAAATTCACATAGTTAATTAGGAAGGTTGAGAGTTGAGACAACTTATTCTTAGTGTGCCCCAAGGAAGAGAGAGCTCAACAACGATCGAGAGGAACTCAACTTGGGAACTGAGACTCGTTTGTGGCCGTCCACTTGTTTTACTCACAGAATTGAGACTTGAGACTTTGCTTTAGCCAGTTCTTAAATATTTCTTACTTGTACATACAACTCTGTTTTCTTCTTCCCTATATTAAGACACTTGTAGATGAGCCACGCAACAAAGTGATAAGCCATTTGAATATTTATTAGAATTCTTAAGTTTTGCCACATGCCCACAATACAATTATCCATACATGGTTTTTTAAAAGCTGTAAAACAATTATTATGGTCATACAGATTAGCCAAATCTTGAGACAAATGTGGGATTTGAAGTGCAAACAAAACAGAATCAAGGCCAACAATTTAACACGCAAGGAATTTTGTGTTGGGTGACTAAATTACTTATTTTGGCTAAAATTCGAGGAAAAAATGAAGTAATAACTTATTTAATTAGTGGTTAGATGTTAACTTTGTCAAGATGCTGTAAGTTGATGATGAGTAACTGGGTTTTCCTTGCACTTAATAATTTTGAAGAGTCAATTATAAGGTATGCATGATGCATTATGTGCTTTAATATAAAGGATAAAACGAATCAATGCGTCAATTGAATTCCTTTAAAGGAAATTCACGATTTTGCGAAGTTAATCAAGATAGAAATCAAATTTTGTAAAAGATAAAATGTCAACTACTGTAAAAATCAAATATCATGGGTCATGGTATCAAATATGTCATGGGTAAATTTAAATTTGTAAGTTAACAGAGAGCAATTTATATTTGGATCAGAGAGCAGGAGACAAATTTAACTCACGCCTTCATTAAATAAGTTATCCAGCAGAAAGGAAGGAAAACGGTCAATTACAGTCAAATAAAGTATGGGTACATTCTAAAATTACAATTTCTTCGACATCCTGCTTAGTATTCCATACAGGCGTCACATAAAGGTAATTTCATATTATTATTATTATTATTATCCTTTAAGATTAGATCAGACATAAGAGCCATTGCAATGAAGTTAAATCCAAAATTTTAGTTCTCGTTTATTTTATGTCGCTCTTTCTTATGGAGAAAACTATTGTTTTTTCCAAATAACTGTTTACTTTTCAATTTATATTTTAAGGGCTTATTAAATAAATTTATTTAAGGAAAACCTGACTAAGCTCGTTAGTTTTGTAGATACAATCAAATTAGGAAGGTATATGCATTATTATGAGGTAGATACAAGGTACGAAAAGGGCATTTTGCTAGCTATTTATTATTGGATCTCTCTCTTTTCTACAAATGTCAGGAATCTAATAAAGTAAATTATCCAGATCAAGATCTAATTTCGTCATGTTACACAATAAAGACGAGTCCTAATGAGCAAAAAAATCTTTTTCCTTTCTCATCCGGAAGAGCACAATCTCATTACAACTAAATATACAAAGAAAAACTAGAATGAATTTGAATCCATTAAAATTTAAATTGTAAGCAAAGTCATGCAATGTCAAAAAAGTGTTCGTTAGAGGAAATTATTAACAATGAATTTTGTTTGAAGCAGCAGTTGTTCAACTTTATACTTTTTTTTTTTTTTACATATCACGAATATTTTCCAGCATCTTTTCTCAGCATCAATTATTAAGAGCATTTAGCTTACACAAATAGTTACATATGAGGGAGGAGGAGAGAAAAAATTAAAAACAACAACTCCAACGTGCACTATGTAAATATATTTGTCTACTGCTTCGTCCCGTTGGCACCAAATTTATTTAATGTTGCTCATTTCAAAAACATTTTGGCCCTTGAATGAAATGAAAAGTATGTGGGCTCGAGCTGACAGACGGGAAATTTTTATGATTTTTTATATTTCTTTTGTTTATTGCTTCAACAAGAAGAGGCCTCATTGTTTTCCAGCTTGAGTGACTTTGATGGTGGCATTGCTTCAGAAGGACGAGCCAAAAGGACCATATTTTTTATTTCACTACCTACACACATATATACAATACATTCGTATATAAATACGTTAGATTTAATTTGTTATTTTTGACTCTAATTCAAAACGAAGGAAGAAAGTGCACTTTCGGCCTGATTTAATTCAACCCTCTGTCAAAATGAATCTGAAAGGAACAAAGGATGTTATGTTACATTCCACGATTTGCCCCGACCTTTAATTCTTTTGTTCCCTTGTGTGCATCCCATTAAAAGATCACCACGGATCAGTTCTAACTCATTGTATATAGTTTATTATGAAATAGGACTATCGACCGATCGTTGGGTTAAGACTTTGATAGATCTGCAATGCTGCATTTAGAAAAAAATAAACCTTGTGTATGAATAAACTATTCATAGTAGTCACAACAAAATCTAGAACAAAAATTCCGTAGGAAAAGTCAAGGTCATGGAAAATTAAGGTGTTTGATAAGGGTAAAAATTCGGTTAATGTGTTAGTATGCATGCAATAGACATTTCTTTGATGGTTAGCTAAAGTGGGAAAAGTTTGGTTGTAGTAACACTTTTCCTTAATGGAACGTTAATTGTAGTAGCACTGCATTGCAATAGTTATAATGTTGACCCAAAATCGGTGTGTTTTCATTTGTGATATCAAATATTCAAGGAGTAAGAGGGGAAACATGTCTGGGGTTGATTGATGGCATCCTTATCTCATTTGGGCTATAGACATACTTCTTAGTTAATGTTGGTGGCCATTTGATTTTCACTGGGATTAATGGGGCTTATGTACAAGAAATGAATTTGGACCTTTCATTTCTACTCTACTCATTGTTATCTTGCCAATCCATTTAATTTCTCTAAAACACGAACAGCTACTTTGCCCTTAAAACTATACCGGACTGGGAAAATTGATTCTGTCCTCAGCTTTCACTCTACAAGTCTTGGGGCGAAAAGTCTTATTGCGACAGAATATTGCGTGGGTGGGTGTGTGCTTATTATTACAATTTCTATGAATCTTAGACATATTTAAATGTGTGGGCTTATCCATATATCTATATACATAAGTACATATGTACATAAGCAACAACAAAGCTTAGTTCAGTTACTTAAATTTTCTCCCTTCATTTGTTATTTACTTAAATTAGCCCCTTTCGTAACCGGTTGGGCGGAATTTATTTGGATCAATGTTTTAAAGGGTTGGGCACTTGAAAAGGAGCACTCCATTTGGACAAATAACACTAATCTTTAATCCACTAATCGGCAATAAATTATTGTTACATCAACCTAAGCACTTTTACCTCTCATAAATCTTATGCAACCACTTTCTCCTAAAAAATTTCAAACCAACGCCCACGTAAAAAATAAGTTAACTGACTAAAACTTTGTTCAGTTCATAAAAGAAAAGTCACAGTTTACCCCAAAGGAAATATTGACTTTGGCCTTTTTTCAGGCTTTTTGGGTGGAGACCGAATATATGACAGTCTTGACATCCAATGGTCCATTAAGAGCTAGTAAAAGTGCAATTTATTCTTAGCCCTTCGCTCCATTAAAAGCCCCTGCTACCTTTCCCCATATATGAAATGCACTGCATAATGATGAGCTAAAGTAAGTTCCCTCATACATTTTGCAAGCAGGTTAGTTTGAGTAGCTTACTTTAAAATGTGCAATAAATTTGACCATGGCCATTTTACAGACAGGGAAAGAATGGCAATCATTTTATGGCAAGGTAAAAAAACATTCTTTTTTAAAAAAGTTTTAGTTTTAGCAAAAAGAAAACAAATTCTGTTAGAGGAAAAGTGCCCCTTCAAATGTAATATCTATGCTCTTCTGAGAATCTGTGTTTTGCATTTTCTCTTTTTGAGAATGAAAAAAAAATCTGGAGTAGCTGTTTCCTTTCTTCAAGAATAGAAAAAAAATATGTTTCTTATCAAAACTCAAACTGCCCAGACTCTTTTTTAGGATGACAAGGGCTGAGACTAATGTTGAAAACTTTATTGCATCCTGCACCAAGTGAAACTTTTCTATAAATAAATTCTCGTGGGATGTGATGCAAGTGCATCGCTGACCACAGGAGAAAGTTGTAAATTGTGAACAAGTGACGAAATAAATGGGGACGATATCTCAAAGTTCAAATAACAGAGAAAAATTGAGATGTTCTCCCCTGCTACATTTTTCATGCGAACTTTTCATAACGGCAGCTGACAGGCAACGTCCGAGTGAAAACTCAATTTAAACAGATTAATAATGGGGAGCTTATTGAAAAATATTTCTATTAAATAAATCTTTTTTGAACGACGGCTACTTTAATTGTGGTCTGCAACTCTCTGGAGTGTACTATGAATGTGGGAGAGAGTACAATGGATTAAGTTTGTTTGTTGGAGAAAAAATCGAGAAATGTGTGAATCTGGTGAAGTTGTAACGCTGCCCATAAATCAAATATGCAAAAGCCGGAACTCACTTCTAGATTTTTCTTTTCAGGGAGAAAAGTCAAGGAGTTTGGAATTTCAATAGTCCTTTCACCCAACAAACATTGCAGCTCGACAGCAAGTATTTATATTAAAGTTGTTTGCAAAAAAAAACCAAACCAAACCAAATAAGGTATTACATAGTTGCAAACCTTTGGTTAGGGAGAAAAATCTAGATTCTAATCGATTTGAGCTAACGACGTGATTTCATGTGAATTAAAGGTGCTTTTTACATCCGACTACTTTTTGATCAAAACTAAAGAAAACCTTGTGACTAATGATTTGGGATGATGTGTTCAAATGACTTCCCCAATTGAGCATTTAGCCAGAGTTATGCCACAACAACATGCGAATAAACACAAAGGAAAGTTGAATGCAAATATGACCTAATTGACCTGGCTGGGTGGGGAAACTGCGATAAAATTATTTTCCCACTTTCCAACACTTAAATTGCTTTTGCATAACAATATAGGCATATGTATATATAAAAACATACATAAATTACTTAATCTAGGGATAGAATGAAAGCAGCGTGGCTATAGCTTATGCTATAATCCTCTAATGACATATTTGACAGTGCGTGGAATATATGAAATCCATTACATCTCATGCAACGCAACACAACGCAAAAAAGCAAACTCTAAAAAATTTGGTTTTATCACGCTCTCTTTTGCTACCTGGATGTATTTCATTTTGGACAAGGGTAATTTTCCTTTGTTGAATTAAAGCCTTGAAAAGTACTCGCCCACTGAAAATCATTATATTTGGAGTCTTTTCTCTCGCGAAATATACGACCTCAAACACAACACTCACTTGCTCAAAAAAACAATATGGATACGGACATTATGAACATAGTTATTTATTTGCAGGGGAAATAAATGTAGTGTGTTTTATTCGCTGATGTTTCCATTCATCAAAAATAACGGAGGTCACCAGGTTCGCCCTATGGGGTCCTCATTTGCAGCATTATGATTAATCTTGGGAAAATATTACAAACTTAAATATTTCATAACACATAACACAACTTCAAACGCTTCCTTTCTTCTGAATACAATTTTAAAAAGAGACAAGTTCAAAAGAAGGAGAGATCAAGTGAACTCGTTCATGCTCATCCATCGAAAATGAAAGGGATTGACAAGTGATCAAGCGAAGTCTAAAATGAAAATTACAACTACATTGCTGTGAGAAAAATTTGAATTTCAAATACATTTCTGCCAGAAAAGAATCTTGAGCTGTGTCATCTTATGTCAGTTGTCATCTGACAAAAGGAGTCAAGATAAAATGGCGTGTGCCCGTTGGCATTTAATTTAATGTGTTGAGTTGGTTGGGCTGAGCCAGATTTGAATTATAATCAAGAAACAGAAGCAGTCGGCGAGAAAAAATATGCATTATTCCCTACAAAATATTGAATTCCATGTCATTAGTCATGATTGTATAATACCCAAGGAACCAATTATGGTCAGAGATGAGTCTCACAAAACTTGACAGCCTGACAACATAAAATACCAAAATCGTTTGTCACAATTGGTTTTCGAGTGTTTTCTTTGTGCCTGCTACTGGATATTTATAATAATCTTGGAGCATCTTGTTTTAAATCTCGTTTTCTTGGAATGATTGATTATCCTTCATTAATAATTATTATTATGCTGTGAATATTGGAAGATTCATGCAATCAAAAAGAGTTTAATATGAATTGGATTGAACATAAGCCATTGAATCAATATAGTTGATCAACACCCACGTGAAAAGTATCACGCTGTGATTGAACCACATGATGTCAAACCCATTTAAAGCAATAACCTATGTATAAGTACATACTGATCTGTAGATTGATACAACTTTTTATTCCGGACTTCAATTAAAAACGTATTTTGTAAAGCATATTTTGATTGTTGAGACAAGGACGGATTATAGAGTTGAATTCTCTCTTGCCATCTACTGTAGAAAACTCTAGAGTTTTTTATGCTTTCTCTGCCTGTTGGAAATTGTATAGCTAGAAGCCGTAAGCCTGAAATACAAACAATCTTTGTTCAAATGCCGCTTCAAAACGAGTTTCATATGAATGGAATCCAAACGAAGAGAAAGATAAAGTTAGGAATGGAGAAAGTTGGGGTTTCTTTTATTTCTGGCACTAGATAGCGGTGAAAGTGGGGAAGGAAAGTTTAGTATACGTTTTGAGATTTTGGCTCAATTGTGTACTTTTGAGAACGAATATATTTTGATATGTAGCCAATTCATTCCAAATATCTAAATGCAGCAAATAATGAGTGCTATAATTTTTAATGCACAATTTCTTTCCTGTTACATACATTATTTTACATATTCATGTTTTACTACTTTTACTGGGGCAAACTGATACACTATATAAAATATGATGTCTTTTGAACGTGTGTCGCTAATCCATCATTTCTGAACAGGTTAAAATTTAAAGCAACTTTGCTGAAAAAGTAGATAAGGAACCACATGTTGCATCTTATCTGCAGTAGCTCAAACTTTTCCACAAAAAAAAAATCAAAGGATCAGCTCAACTTTGAACTGGAGGTGGGATGCAATGCAAAAGTGATAAAGAGCCAAATTCCAAACACAAAATGCTCTCAAAAATGTTGTATTGTTCCTCTTGTCCATCCACTACATACACATACAAGTGGACACTAAGGACCAGAGTTTTCTCCCTAACTTTGTGTATTGGGGCAAACTGAGCCTTCTTAACGTGTTTGAGGGTGAGAGGAGAAAGTTGTGAGTAAAAGGGAACTCAACCTCAGCCACAGCTCTCAGTTCTCTTCACACCGTCGACTGGCTACATACAAGTTAACATCACAAACAAACCCAAAGTGGTCTCATTTGCTACTACATATCCTGACATTTTAAGAATATTTATTATATGTAAGGATCAAAGTGACAACTTGTTTTTCTTTTGGGGCAATGTAACACATATAAAGAAAAAAATAAGCTGTTGTTAGCATTTCCAAACATCAAACACAAAAGAAAAGTCAGTCACAGGAATTTATTGAGTGTTGGGTTCAATGGTGCGTAGGTTTATGTTGGTTTCTTTTGGTCTGTTGTTACCATTCATCTTTTTCCCGGAGTAAGAGGCTAAAGTTATTTGACAAGTGAAACAAGAAGTTTGAGCAATAAGCAATTGACTTGTATCGAGATCAGTCGTCAGCTTGCAGAGAGTGACAGGACTCGGATGATGAAAGCTATTAAAACTTGTCAGACATTTATCTACCCTCTAAACTTTTGCACTCAAAATTGAGTCAGCTTCCGCTGGTCAGTCTCAAAGCGTTGACATTAAAATCAATTGTGCTGAACAGATTTGAAATTGGAAAGATTTTAACACAATGTCATTGACAGCTATTTTTGTGGAACGGGCGGCATTTGGTTTTATTGTGTGTATTCTTTTATCCGTTGTCTCGGGGCTCAAGATGTCCAACTATGCTGAAAATGATGCTAGAAAGGGTGAGTTCTCTTTTTACAAAAAGAAAATTGGGTAAAATGAAACTTCCCTCGTTCATTTGTGTAAATTAGCTATAGTTTTTGGTGTGATGCCATTGCTGGTTTCTCATAACCACACAAGTTGAATGGAGTTTGGGTGTTTTGCGGTTTTGCTTTTATTGTTGTATAAATACATTCCTAGGGTTGAAATTAAATCCGGAGAGTTTTGAGAATAATTCTCTGCATGCATGTCAACCAAGGTAAATGTCTGTGGTTTGGTTAACTATTTAATTGAAATTGTTTTAACTTTACTTTGTCCAGTAGCAATTAATTCTCCAGGTATTCAGTTGAGAATAAATAGTTTGCATTTTTGTGACTTGAGCATTTGACTTAAGCAGATTATGATTTGGAATAATGAAAACGTGCAAATTGATATTTCCACATGGTTAGTTTAATGAAGTATTAATTCAAGGATTCCATTACAAATATTCATCAAACTGAGGCTGAGAATTAAGAAATCTCAATCTCGTTGTTCAACTCCAAAATTTCACCACCATAATTTACGCACTCATGCATTGCTTTGCATGCCTTATTATTATTTGCCCCAACTTTGTTTTGTTTCAATTTAACTCTTTGAATAAGTTTCGTGGAACGCAAGGCTGCACATTTATGTTTTCTTCAAGTGCAAAGCCATCAACTTCTTGAGAAAGTTTCAAAAAGACACTCCATAAATCAATAGATTCAACTCACCCCCTTGCAGTTGTTAGTAATTTGCTGCAATTTGATATCAATTTAAATACATGGTTTGACATTCAGTCAACACTCCGTTGACATTCAGTTAGTCAATTTATTATACCATATGTATGTAAGTTATACAAATGTGTACAAATACAAGTTTTTTTCATCCACGGTTGAAAAAATTGGGCTGGTGGGCTACCATTATTTAAATTGCTGCTTACAAACAGCGTAATGAAGACTTTAGCTCACATTTTGCCTTCCTGATGTAATGAGAGATAATTTAAGTGGCATGGAGTGGAGAAAGTTTGCGGAACGGGGAAATCAATTGCAAATATCCATAATGAGGGAAAGTGAAAGGGACTTGGTTTAATATACAAAACTTGCCATTTCGCAAAAGCAATTACATAACTTCCGTTTCATTTCATTTCAAAAATATCCCAAAGAGTGACTTCATTAAAGAGAGAACAAGAGAAGTAAGTCATAAAGTTGGGGAAGAAGATAAAAGACATATTCAGTCAAAGAGTCCCATGAATGTGAAGCAGACAAAGGGAGAAAAAAGAGCATGACACTAAACAAAAGTCACACAACAGGCTCCAACTTATCCAAACAGAAAGAAAAGCTAAGAGAAAGAGAAGAGGGAGGGATTAATTAAATTCCTCTTTCTCTATAGATGACAACTCGGAGCTAAAAACTTAATGTTGACTGATTGACGGCCAAGCTCCACTTGAAATAATAATCATTTGCCCAAATGACAAGAATAAAATGAAATGAGGCAGACAACTTTTGGTTTTTGTGGCTGACTGACAGTTTTATTTTGACAATTGTTTTACTACTTACTCTTTTCCAGCCAATTACTGTCAGAGTTATAATGTAATCAGGGATTTATTTTGTATAACAATGCATTATTCATAAAGCCTTTTTGTATCTACTAAATTGCATAATTTTAATTGATGTACAAGAAAGGGTCAACTACACCCTTGGGCACAGTTCTCCATGTAATTTAACTTTCCTCTTCTTTAAAGGAAATAAGATGGATTTTGGGGGTGATTTATTTAAATTTGGGAGGATATTGACTATGGCCATTATAAATGGGCCAGGGAAATTGCATCAAATCTCAATAAATGTGTGACATGTACATTAGGGCTTATCTCAACACATTATGTTCTCTTTTTCAACTCCATTTGGAAGGGGATCGTGTATTTTTAGGGGCAAATCCCTAATACAAATAAATTATCTGAAGGTTGCACGCGAAGAGCATGGGAATGTGGTTTTATGAGCCAGAGCGACGATACAATGAATGAATTACCAAAATATATATCCAACTTTTCCTCTCAAAACGTGAGCCAATCAATTGATTTTATTATTGTGTGTACTTCTTTTGCTTGCAACCCAGATAATAAAATTAAGAAAATTAATTCCACTTCTTTTTTTCCTTTCCAACTGGGTCAAAATCAAAATCACTTTCTCCAAAAGAACAAAAGAAATTTAAGCAGAGTCCTTTAAATTAAAATACTTTTGTGTTTTAAAAGACTGGCAAAAGTAATATTGTTTTCTCTAAAAGTTTTGTCATGAGATAACTTTTATAGAATTTAAATTTTACCAAGAATCAATCTATCTTCAATTGTCTTTTTTGTGTGTGTAAAAAAGGAGCATATTCCATTTAACTCTTTAACTGTACTATTTTCCTTGATAAACGAGCACCGTTTGGGACTAACCAGGGATAAAGTAAAAGTTTATGTATTGGGAGGAAGATTTTATGTATTTTTATGTCCCGAGTCAAAAAGTGAAAGGTAGCTGATCCTAGTTCAAAACCACTTCAACTCCCTTCAATACAACCATTAGCTTATACTTACATACAGACTTGCTCCAAACTTTGTACTCGTCTGTCGGTCTGTGTAAATGGTGGACGTTAAATGCTCGCGTTCGTTCATAAATTCACTGCTTAATTACAGCCGACTGCTCTACTTTGAAAAGCAGCGTCTTCAAGTGCTACACAGAATGTCTCATGAATACAGAACTAAGCTCTTGTGCCCCAATGGCTATAGGGAAGGAGGAAGTATAAAAAAAGACGTATGGGATGAAGTGGTTGATGGAAGGCGGTGGGGAAAGCATAAGGCTGAGCGTAAAATAAAATATCTTGTAGAGCAGGGAAACCTTCAATGAGGACTCTTGAGAGACTTCTCAACAAAATAAACTAAACTGCTGCACTTTTCTACTTAGAGAAGAAGTTACTGTGGTGCAATGCAATGAGAAATATAGACATCCGAGTGAGTTTTCCTTCTTTCTTTCCCCGAAAAAGTCATATTATTATTGTTACGCAATCCCAAGAGTTGAAGCCAAACCAGGAAATTACAATGACACTCTCTCCCAGATATGAAAAATTCCCATTGATCTCCTCATAAGTTGGCTCCACGGCCGCATTTCAACAAACCCGTTGCATATCATTACCTTCTACTACTACTCCTCACATTTGTAGTCTGCAGTCGGTAGAAAAAGATTGGATAAGTGACACATGTCAAAATGCTTTTCTACAACTTTAGGAGGGGAGACTGATGGGTATAATAATATAAAATGGATGCAGGATATAAAATGCAAATTATCAAACATCACAAAGAAAAAAAATAAGCCACTGCAAAAATCTTTGAAAAAACTTTTTAATTATCTCTGCATGAAATGTTATGTTGTTGGGAATTAAAACAACAATAAAACAAAGACTTATCCCATTTTGATAATGCTAAAAGCTGCTAGTTTTTGCTCGTTATGTGGACGAAAGTCTTTGAAAAGTCCAAAGTGGCAGCCAACTTTTGTTTTTAATAATTGAAGAAAAGAAACTTTCATCTGCACCTTTTAGCAGATTTTTCTATTCATATTTCATCCTCCGCTGTTTCTCAAATAGGATGCGTAAATGAAAAGTGGTTTTCCTCGTAGCGAGATTCATTTTATTCAGCTTCTGCTCCGCGGTGTGTTAGTAGTATTGGCTCCCAACGGGATTCCCACAACTTGTTTTCACCTGTCTTTCCATCCATAGACCCGCTCTGCAGATATTTTATTCTCCTACCCCCAACCAATGCGTCTTTGTATCTACATTTGCTATATACACATGTCGAAAAAGGATAATAATGCTCAAAGTAAAACGATGTAATACAAACAGAAGCTTCTTTTGTGACCTTTTACCCTTTTTGAAGCCATAATTAAACATGTATGCTTTAATGTCGATTCAGATATTTCTCTTCACTTGAAATACATGATACTATATATAATAGTATCAATTTTGAATACCACTGCTGACAGACGGGCAGACAAAATATTCACATATTAGACCTCTGTTTTATATGTACATGCATAATAATAGAAAAGAGAAAGGAGTGCAGTGGGCTGAGAGATTTGAATACTAAGCTCCTTGTATTTATTACCATGTTATGTTATGGGCCTGCTTGTTATTCTAATTTTAAGTTGGGTAATGTGCATGAAGTATATACATATATTCCTGCTAAATGTACTATGCATTGATATTCACTTTCTTACATAAGAATACTTTTGGATGGAAACTTGGCAGACAGTTATGACATCCTGTGCCATTGACTCTTTCCAGTTTGTGGCACTTATAGAATTTTGACTGCGACCACTGAAAATGAGGGAAATTAACTGAATTAGAGTAGACGTTTGAGCAGAAAATGAAATTGGTTGCTAGTAAAATTATATGGTAAAGTTGAAGGTGGATGCATATTTTCCTGTCCCTCGGTCAACTTATGTATTAAGTGCGTATTGGAAAAAAATGTTTGACGTTGGAAGGCAATTTCCTTTTGCGGAAACTTGAGAAGTTTGAGAAAGCCGAGTTTCCCCTCCAACCAACTACATTCATACTTATAGTAGTAGTAGTAACTTGTAATTCTGGCTTTGTAATAGTTGTAGATTATCCAAAAATGCAAAGGTGTAAAAGTAAAATAAATGTTTATTCCTCCGCAATAACTTTCCCTGTACAACAGCCAATGTAGTGATATTAATGATAATAAAAGAATTGTTGTTGTAAGAAGTGCGATAAGCGAGGGGCGTTGGCTAACTCGAGTAATTTATAACATCATTCATTTTGAGACCTTCGCACCACCGATTTACTTTCACAAATGATTGAGCGAATTTTTTCTAGAAAAATGCTCGTTCAACACTTATTATCACGAGACGTAATTAAAATTGAGGGAGAAACTAAAAACAAAAAGAAGTTGACCAAGTTTAATTTAAAAGAGTGTCTACTCTCTACCTTATAAATAGCTCTTGCTGCATAATTTGACCATTAGTGCGTGTTTTGTGGCATTGAAGAGGGTGATAAGATTGGATGTGATAGATTTCCAAATAAATATTTTGGGAGTCAATTTCATCAAGTATAACAAATTCTCACAAACATTCCCTTTCGTTGTTAGACTATTTTGAAAAAAAATACAATGGACAAAGTTTGTAAGAGTAAGCTCTGTCTACTATGCAAAGTAAGTAAATGCGACTCAAACCTTGAGATTCGTTTACCTGAATAAAATAAAATCAGTGCAGTGAGGGAAAGGCAGATGTTTGAATTGGAAAGCATTTGACTTGAGATAAATTTGTATTCAGTTGTATGTTCAATGGAAATGTGACATTACATTGTGTGTGGGTTAGAAAGTGGCATAGTTTAGGAGAGAAAATTGAGTTTTTCAATCTGTAATAAAAAGCCAACATCAACTTCATTCCTCAATTCCTTTTTCTTTCCCTATTTGCTATTATGCTACTTACAACTTTTGAATGGCTTCCGATCAGAATCTAAATTCAAATTCTAAATTCCCATCCACTCAGCCACCTTCCAATCTTTTTATCCAATATCCATTTCCTTGTCCCTTCCCCTGTAAAGATCTACAAGTAGTAGCGGCTCACTTTTGACTTTCTCTCTTTAAATAGTTTTCTATTAGAATGTCTTTATAATGTTATGCAACTTGCAGCTTCAACGCTGAGATTGCAAATTGGGCAACGTAAGATTGAAATCCTTTGTAATTTTTCTCGGAGGATTCACATTTTATAGCTTCCCGTCCACAGATAATCCTCTCTGGAAGGGGAATTCTTGATGTATGACTTAAGTCACCGTCCGGGACACCGATGTTCCGGAAATGTTTTGCAAAGGATGCACCTGTGAAATTTAATTGGATTTATTTGAA
>JAQIXN010000825.1:0-27541 GCA_034698145.1 Proisotoma minuta
ATAACAATGACATGTTTCTAATTCTGATTGAGCACTTGAGAAAGAATATTACACAGACAATGCGATTACCTTATCAACATTGTGCACAATTTTACTGAGAAGTAGAAAATTGTTTTCTGAAAGTTTTCAGTTCGACTTTCTATATCGTAAAGCTTTAATTTTTACTCAAAAACAGCAACGAAGATGGGAAAGGGTAAAATAAGACGGATTGAAGATGTGGAACGACTTCTTCCACCACGAATTCGCATTGAACCAAAGCCTGGGGACGGTCCCTTGAAGCGTCCTTATCCCCAGCACTCAAAAGATATGGAAATTTTGGCGGAAATGTTGGCAGAAATCAACAAAGACCCTCCTCAATATAAATTTATTGATAGAGATGCTCGTGTCAAAATGACGCCTCATGGAGTCCTATTCTTTCATGCACTGGACATTCAGAAATTGATTTTATCCAAGAATAGTGAGTAGTATTAATATTATATAAAACTTTCATAAATTAGTTTAATATTATTCCACAGACTTTGTACGCGGATCTCCTTTTTGTGTGTATGTGGAAGCAGAGTGTCAAGGGATGGTAAAATGTTCAGATCCCGTTTATTCAATCGATTTTAAGAAAGTTCGAATTGATCATTCCATTCATATGTGGCTTGAGGTATTTATATATTACACAAATAGCAAATCTCCATTATATAAATTATCCCAATTTAAATTTATTTATAGCTATCTGACATTGCTTTGGAGGAAAAGAATGATTTTTTGATTCACATTTACGCATTCCAAGATCCCGAGTCTCATTACTTGATTGGAAGTCAAGTTATCCATCTCTATGAATTTGTTAGGGAAGTTCATGGAATCTCTTCCGTACAAATGATCAACGAATTGTCTTTTCACGTTGGGAAATTAACATTTGAATTTGCTTGGGCATACGGATCTTTCGGCTACGGTTTTAGCTCTCAGCTTCGTAATAACAAGAGTGGCGTGCTACAAACAGTCTGCCATTCAATGTTCCCTCGTATCAAATTAAAGCCTGATGACCTCTTGGACAATCAATTAAATGTACGAATCCCCAAAAAACTTCGGCTGATAACTCTCAACTCGTTGCTAGTCAGAAAAGGTCCGAATAAGAAAAATCCATTGGAAGACAATTGGAGAGGAGAACCAAAATCAAAAGCGAGTAAAAGTAAGACACGTGAGCCAAAAGTCGGAGAAGATTTTAAAGCAAAGACGGTTGTATTTCGCCAAGTAAAATTTTCGAGAGGGACGCCGATTCACGTCTCACTAAATTTGGATATCCATCAAAAATTTATGGAAAGTGACTTCAATACAGCTTATGGAGAGTTCATCTGTCTAAGGAATAGAAGAGATAGACTTTCCTGGTTGACAAGGTTGACTGACGGCAGACTTAGGGATAGAGTGGAATATGACGTCGGAGAATTATTTATCCCGTATAAAACTCCGGACGAAGCGAGAAGAGCCATGACGGTCAAGAGGCCGCTGGGTTGCCCTCCTGCTTATCTTGACTATAGCGATCCAAATAGAAGCACAGATTGTAGACCCATTCATCCCACATTTGAAAATGTGGAAGAAGAAGACTGGAAATTTATCCATGAGAAGTTAGGAAGTGCTCCAAGATTTTCGGGATATTTGGCTTATATTTTTGGCTATGAAAAGCCTCCTCCTGTGGATGAGAATTTGAAAAACTTTGAGTTTAAAGTTGATCCAAAGGCTGCAAACGAGGCTGGTCAGATTATTAAAGATAATACAAGCTGGATTAAGAAGATATGGATGCAAGTTTCCGGATGTTGTGCAAAAATGATGACATTTTTTACGTGTATTAATGATTTCCTGTTTCCAGCTTTGGAGAGAGCACAGAAGGAGAAAGTAATGAATGAGACACGCTCTTTTTCTCATCTCTTTCATTCATATCTTGTATTTTTAGCTTCCTGAAATATCCCTAACAATGCCGAGTCCTGAACACAGCACAATGGACTTTCACAGTTTGGTCACTCAACAGCAAGTCTTTGCAAAACAGACGGAGCTGGAGAAAACTCGAAGGAGAGTGACTCAATACGTGCAAATGACGAGGAAACGAAGAGATCCTGATAAAAATCCAAATGAGTTTCAAGACTTTGTCATACCTTCCAAAGCATTTATTGGAGAAGTTAGGAACTTTGGAGAGGAGAAGGGAGCGGGTTCGAATGTTATGGACGAACACGCAAGAAAAACAAGCGTGCCGGAAAGAAAACAAAATCATAATAAAAGGCACAAAAAAGTTTCTTTTTAATTCTCATTAAAGTTGTTTTTAAAGAGTGAATTAATTTGCAAGAAGTTTAATAAACTTTGTATATCATATTTTACTGATATTCATCAGTTCCGATTCGGATTCACCCTTTCTAATCAAGTACGCTAGGTAAATGGTAATAACCCCTTTCACTGTTTCAATTCATTAAACTGCACTTCTTTGAACAACCAACTAGCAATAAGTCTGGATAATAATCAACAACCCTCAATACCTACATATTATTATTGAATTGTAATTTGTTATCTCTCTCTTCATATATCCCACCTGCAACAATTTTTATTGTATAATTAATATATTTTATCCAAGCGTGCAACTATTGTATCACAACATGATTCAAAATTCATTTTAAATTGTGTACTTGGTTGACTACTTCCATTTATGAATTACTCAAATCAAACTAGTCAAGCGTTGTTGATCAACATTTATTATTTTGATGGAAGGGAGGAATTGTGCATTTTTATTTAAGAACGTGTCCTTATACCTTCCATCATCAAACGAGGTAATCAACCTTAAATCTGAAGGATGCAGTTTTCTATATTTGTGTATTTACCCCTTCTTCATTCTCCAGTCAACAAATAACAAACCTATTTTTTATTAAAAAAAGTGCATATACAAAATTTCCAATTCTTCTTATAAGCATTTAGCCTTTGGTAGATAAAATAAATTGGGTTTCTTCAACGATGTGTAAAGGTAAAGTAAAATATAATCCAGCTAGATATTAGAAAAAGTTGAAACTTTGAAGTTTGAGTCAATTGATAAGATGCTTTGTATTACAATTGCAAAAACCATTATTACTTGCATGCTTCATTTTTCTACATTTTCAATTTATAGTTACATATTAAAATTTAATCAGAATTGTGAAGAAAAGCGACAAATCCGTCAAAGGAATAAGATCCGATCAAGGTTATAAAACTGTCTGACAAATTCAAGGTAACAATGCGACAGAGAGATGAAGAAGATGAATTTAACAAATGGCAATCGCTTTAAGTTTTAAACAAGCGGTGTAATATTTCAGAAATCAATACAAATAAGCTTTCAATAATCTTTCTGTTGTTAGTTGCAGACTGTCTCTGCTGATCTGTTTTGAAAATTGTCATTGTTATTTTACTTTTTGTCAAAAATTTTGATAAATCTGTAGATAGCATTAAACTTTTTAAAAGTTTACGTAAACCTTGAGAAAAGGATGATACAAAGTAGACATAACATTTCTTCTGTCCTTTTTGGACCTCTGCTTTGGTTTTCCTTTCTGTATCATTATCTACCCATTGTCCATTATCAATTTATTCGGACGGCTGAACACGGTTTCTTCCATCAGCTTTTGATTTGGTTTGAGTTGCATCATCTTTGAGAAATATTCATCGATGAATTTTTTTTTTTTCTGTGTCTAATTGCATTCGTTACCTTCAGAGGCAGCTTCATATTATAGCTCTCAATTTATAAAATGTTTAGATATTAATTCAGTCGGTTAGCTTCCGGCTATCAGAGCCATAGTAGTGGGGAAAATAAATTGGTAACTTTTAGAAGCCAGAGAGTAATGTTGGGAAAATTGGTCGGGAAGGGATAACGAGGAAACTTTGTAAAGTTGATGACTGAGGAGTCGGATGGCCAACCGAAGACAAAATGATTTACGGCTCATGAACGCGGAACATGAGACACTCAAGTAAAGAAAGACATTGGATGATGTAAAGTATAAAGCTCGACCATGAGATGCGAAGGAATCCCAAATAATTTCCGGGATGATTTCTACAAGAATTTTTATGAAATAGAGTCCATCTCGTGCTCATTCACTTGGAAAAGTCACGTCTCTCAAGCTCTACTCCATGTCCTGTATTACATATTTACGAGGATACGCACAAAGAAAGTTAAACTAAGGGTACTATGAAATAAAATGTCATTCACATAAGCTCAAATATTTGGTCAAAAGATGAGCTCTATTTGACAATTTCAATGTTTTTAATTGCATTTTTAGTTGGGTTGAAAGATACATGATTGGCGTTTTAACTTTTAACCACCCACAAAGTTGGTATGATAAGAGGTTCCTTCAACTTACAAAAATAGGTAAACCGTAAAAAATTGAAATGGCATTGACATGTGGACTTTTGCAGTTGTCGCATAGATTTACAGCTGCGCCTTCCCTTAAACCTTTAAGACGAAGGACCCTTAACCTCGTAGAGCTTCTTCCTTATTTTCATTTCTGAAAACGATTAAACACGCTCCCTGTTAATCCATCCCCTCATCTATGTGATAATTCTGTTCTCTTTGAATTTGGCCTTTGAGGAACAAATGTAGCAAGCAGGACATAATTGATTGAATTTCTTGGAATTTTGAGGGCACAACCCAAAACTACTACGCGACATTAAGAATTGTTATGCTCGCTTAAATGTACAAGTAAAATTGGTTACGGAAAGCTGCTTCGTGTTTACAAAACTAATGTATGTATGTAGGCTTGAAATTTGAGGAAAGTGAGGTCAAAATTCAATACGTTTTGATTTCCGTTTTACAGCAGCAGTTGGCACGAGATGCTTGGAAAATTTATCTTTCTCAAATTTTCTTTCATCCATGAATAATCTTGATTTTATTTCTATTGAATAATTCTATATAAATATGAATAAATCTTGATGCTAAAATTAAACCCCAATTCGTTATTGTGGAAATTTGTGCCCCTTTCAAGAAAAATGTAAATAAATGTGTCCGCCCTCGTCATGTGTCGCATAACGTGTAATAGCATATGTAGTAACACATTCATGGTCATCCCAAGAGAAATGCGGATGGAAATGTGAAGTTTGTAGGTGGCCTGGCCATTGAGCACAAATAGCTTCATGTTCAAATCTCAAATGGATATTGATCAGTCCACTGAGCCGGACAATCGGCAATCACCATTTACAATGGACACGAATCAGACCAGAAGAAAATCAAAGCTTTAGCTCAAATGTGTTCCTTATGGAAATATGGACCTTGTCAAAATTCAAAGCAAATACATGACATTTTTAGTAACTCGTGTGTACAAGTCCAGTAGTCCAAGTCATTTTAGTGGACAGTAGTTGACAGTTGACATTAGTTTGCAGTAGAAGCTCCACTTTACTTTATATGTCTTATCTCATTGTTCAAAATGTCATCGCAATGGGTGGGACAAATGCCGACTTGGCATGCATAACAAACATGCGTGTATGTATTGAATAAGAAATATGCTCTAAATTCTATAAATCCTTTAAGAAATGTCAGCATTTAAACATTTTATCGCAATGTCCACTACTTTGGAAGACTCCTCTGAGAATTTATTTGACAAAATAATCAACTATGGATGGGAAATATCATAAATCTTTTCTTTCGTCGACATTTATGAATTACACTATGCAAACATGCGGTGAAATGCTGAAAAATTAAACGTTAGAAATATCTATATTTTCAAGAAAATTGAAGACAGAATGATGGATTGTTATTTATTACCGATACCTGACTCGATGACAATTGAATATGTGAATAATATGTGATGTATACAATGAGCCAGATTTGGCCGATCAATTCACTTCCAACTTAATTTAGATGCATAAAGTATTCATAAATATCTAAATGGGAGGGCAAACAAGGATTTGATCGATTGCATGTTCAATTTTCAAGAAAATGTAAGTGCATCTCGCATTCACTTCAAGCAGAAATATACATATTATCAATAATTGTCTAATATTGATATTATTGCTCGATCTTTCCTCATTTTTTTTTGTCGCTAACCTGGAATTATACTCTATTAATTTCATACTGGTTTTATCAAACAAAATGTCTTAAAGAAAAGGAAGTTTGCTATAATTGATTAATTTAGAATTTTGCAACTTGTTGAAATCATATGCCTACATATATCAATGTAACAAAAAATTATTGGTCTTTCGACAAATTAAATTGTCAGTAAAAATACCAAATTATCTGTAGCAGTAGGATTTTAGAAACGCTTTGAATCACACCAATTTTTACAATGTCTTCCGTGTTAAATCACCTTGTTCCGATATTCCTTGCGTTTTGCTGGATTTCGTTAGTGTTCATCCAAGTTGACAGCCTTCCATTGGAAACTTTATCTGGAAATTCGTCCACAGTTCAAGAAGCTGCTTCCAATTCAAACGCAGTTGGTTGTCCATGTAATGACGAAGCAACGACTCGAACAACCCCAAAACCTAAAACAGGTATATACAACAAACTCAAATATTTTATTAGCCAATTAAAAATTATTTTTGCAGAAGAACCGAGTAGAGGAATAATTTCAGCTTTGATGACAATTTACAATGCTATTTACGAAACAATCACGTTTCTGTACCAAGCATTTGACGCAACGTGGTCCAGTTTATAATTATACACGGATAGTGTAAAATAAAATCTTGTTGGTTCATATATTCAAAGGTTGTTATCATCATCTTTTTTCTCCAAAGCAATAATTTTTCAGATGCTCTAAATCCTTCTCAGACGGCTCCAAATACATATGTTATTATGAGTTTATAAACTAAATCCAATCATTGTGCTTTCAATACATTCATATCCTTGCAGAGGATTAAATTTTGAAGGAAACTTCATTGTTGCCGGATTTTTGGACATTATGCAACGCAAAATATTCGGCAGGTTTAAAGTTGGAGGTTTACCCATTATTCCTCAATTATTATTTCTCTGTGGGGCTAATCCAACATTTATTGTCCCCAAGTAAATCTTTTCAGAGTATTAAGGAAACAAAGGCCCTTTCCGGATGATCAAGCCCATTTTTAAAATCCAATATTCTATCCAAAACAAAATCCACGCCATGTTGGGCATTCATAATAATTGTCAACCTCATTCATATAATTTTGAACCAGTTTTTTTTGGTGTAAGGAATTACATAAAATTTCGATGAATCAAAGTTTCAATTTGCAGTGCTCTAATAAGTTGGTAGATCGTATTAATATTTCCTAATTCATAAATTGTAAATCTCAACCTAAAGCTGGATTTGTTTCATTTCAAGTGGGCTTATAAATTTTGAAACCAAATCATCTCATATTGCAAATCACGTAATTTGATAAACTTTTTACAATGTTGCAGCTGTAATAATGCTACTTATGCACATACATTATTCTTCCAGCCATAATTCGATAATTTTCACCTCAAAGCAAGCATCTGTTACTTATTTATGTAAAGGTTATTCAACAGCGTTAGTTTTAACATTTGTAAATCAATTTAAAATCACAAAATGTCAAACAAACAAGATAATCCAATTTTTAAGTAGCCTGCAAGGACTTACAGTTTATCCTCATCCAATGGAGCATTGTTCTATACTTGCATCTTTTTGGGAAACGTTCCGTTTAATATTGGCATTGTTTCGTAATAAATGTTTTCACAAAATAAGGCTGGATTATATGGGTTGGGTAGTTTAAGTCCATGCATTTGAACTCAACTCGGAAATGTCTCAAAATTTCATACCTGCTCGTCATTGTAGTTAATCATGTTAGCATTTAAAATTAACAGAGCAAAAGGGATAATTTTTTCAAAAGGTATGGATACTTTATAAACATTTTGCGGCTCTTTTGTAGTACATTCAAGTCTAACCCTTCATGAGAAACATTTTCAAACATTGCGTGCTATGCTAACAATGCACAATTCGTTATTTATTTTTATCCAGTACTTCCAGTAGCTGAATTTTAACCCTTTAGTGTTTGTATCATTGTATCTTTTGACAATCGGTTTGTATATTCTACGAATACAAACAACAATTGCATTTTGAAATGCTTGTTGAAACAATTTCACAAGGTTCATATATATTTTCGGAAACAATGGAATTCAATCGATACATGCCTGTCAATAATGAATCAAGTCTTAAAAGCATTAAATTCTAAAAATCGTTAAAAAAAGAAAGGAATTCAGGGCATTTGGGGGTTTCTGCATCCCGCAGCTCACATTAACACCAACATTAGAAACAACATATAATGCCGACAATTGTTACGTCTTTCGAATCCAATTCCTTATTCCCTCTGTATCAGCAGGTGACTTTTGAAATATATATAAAAACACCTGCTATCCGATTGGATTTTTGGGAGAAAAATGAATCCCTTTTTACGACCTCTGTGGGGGTCTCCATTCTTGTAACAATCGGTGTTAAAAATATATAGGTGATGATAATGAATAGCGAACTAAGACTCACTCTCTATGAGATGTCATTAAACATGCATACGAAGAATTAAAGAACAACAAAGAAATCTAATTTATTAATGTCTTTGATAGTGTTACAAAATGGATTGTTTATTGTGTTCAAAACGAGTCTAATTTTCAAAACTAAACATCCATTTTAACAAAACAAGTGAGACTAATGTTTCCCCGGCTTACACACCCTTTTTGCAGCCCCATTATAGCTTGCACTTATTTTTGAACAAACTGCGTTTGCTTCGCACAAAACGACAATTTCGTGTTCTTTATCTTCCGCAAATAAGGAAACTGTGCCGCATGGACTTGAAACTAAACTTACGCAGCTTTTTGTGCTTTTGTCATAACTTAGAAAAGAGTCGATACAAGTACATGTTCCATTTATGCAAGTTAAAGCGTTGAAGCGATTACACTGATTTGGCTGACACTTTTGGTTGATATCTAAAAGACAAGTGTTGAGAGGTGTGGCTGAATATCCTGCGGCGCATTGACATTTTCCAAAACTTGTCGGTTTAATATTAGAAGTTGTGACATTAGTATTCAAAATTTTGTTGTTTTCTGATACGCATTGAGCATTATCAACACACTTTTGGCTGTCATCATCATCCATCCGACACACGGAATTTACAAAAATTGAACATTGATGAGTCCTCTCGTTGTATACCTCGTTAAGAGGATTTTTACATTGGCCTATAACAAGTGAAAAAATATATTTAAATGTTTATTAAAATATTGAAATGAATTAGAAAGCGTGTTATTAGAATGTTATTTTATTGCTTACATTTTCCATTAAGACATCCCAGAAATTCGTCATAATTACACGGGTTATTAACATCACAATTGGTTCCAAAGGCTCCCAAGCACCTTTTATCCCTCGTGTAGGAGAAGCCTTGAGTGCATAAACATTTGTGTGCAATCAGAAAAGATGCACCTTCAATATTTTCATTAACTTCTCCACATTGAGAATTTGGTGTGCAGGAGTTATAATAATTTGGAATGCACTGGGCCCCAGCATTTGATATGCACCTCTTTTGTTTAGCGTCATAGTATTGATGGTCATCTCCCAAAACACACCGACATTTTTTATTGATGCATCTACATGAACAAAACTACAATTTAAATAAAGCCAGGCATAATAATTTATATGAAATATTTACGAAATGGATGAAGATATCGTGTCTCCACATGAAAAGTCTTCTTCCATACAACTTTCCTGGTAATTACTGATTTTATAGCAATTTCCATCTTTTGATTGATAATTGTTTTCAATGCAGGAACAAAGATGCATGTAACCGTAGTCGATACAGACAGCGTTTTGTACGCAATAGCTTTGATTTCCAAATACGACACATTCCCTTCCACCAGCACCTACGCACCGATTTTTTGCTAAAGAGTAAACTGTCGCACCACCAGCATCACATTTGCAAATGTTATTTTGACATGATAAGCCTTGTTCTTGGTTACAATCTTCCGAAGATGTACAACTTTGTTGGTAAAGTTTTTTGGAAGATAAAGTTAAACCGAGTCCAAGAATTAGAGAAAGTGCAAACAATGTTGAGACAAAGTTTTTAAAATACATTTTCACGGTTGAATCCGGGGAAAAAAATGTGTGTATGTAGTTCTTGTCTGTTGCTTAAAAATGCAAGTGTCAAATCAAAGTAAATTTGTGTAGTTCCTCTTTTATTCAGATTTAAGTTATGGAATATTTGTCAGTTTATAATATGCGACCTATGATCTCTATGTTTCTTTAATTATATTATTATTCAATGTCTTTAATTCATGAGTTCAACGAGACAGAAAAATTTGTTAGACAGAGACATTGATATTTTTTATTCCATGTTCTTGAACTTATATCAAATTAGATATTCACGATCATGACATGAGGTCGGTCATTGCTACTGCTTCTTCAAAATATTTACATGCTTATTCAACATTCACTTGAATGAAAAATTGAGACAAAAAATATCACGACCATCTCGCTTCTTCAGTGTGACATTCTCTTTGCAAAGTTGAAACAAAGGCAAATTAAATTATCGTGTTCTTTAATCTATTGCATAACTTCAGTGGTTGTCAAAACCAGCTCATATTTTAATAAAAATTGTGTATACAAAATTAAATAATACTTATTGTGCAAGTAATTTGTAAAACATCAAGTCATTACTTATCACTCCTGAGAAAATGTCTCAATACTAGCCGAACTGCCGCTTGAGGAAGAGAGACCGACACATGCATTGGAATCTTTATCAAAAACTAAATGCGAATCAAAACAGTCACAAATTCCATTTATGCAGGCCAACCCGCTTTTGGCCGAACATTCATGAGCTTGACAATTTTGTTGATAACCCAGCAAACAAGTCTTCTTGGATGTTTCAATGTAACCAACTCTACATTTACAAGTTTCATTCTTGCACTCTGAATTTTTAACGCATTGCATCCCCTCTCCATTAATTTGGCAAGATCCGCCCACAAGTTTCAAACACGAGCCGGTGTTTTTGTCAACAATTTCATAAAGTGGATTCCTGCAGCCACACTGTATTTAAATATGAAAATCAATTATTATTTATTAAAAAAATATTTATGATAGTAAAAAATTAGTTCCCAAACCTTTCCATCCACGCAAACTAAATGTGCTTCAGAATTACAGGGTTGAGAATTACTACACTCCGACTCTGCCATGCCCATACAATGACCATCCGAATTTTCGGCAAATCCCGTTACACAAAGGCATTGTGTAACAGTTTTGGAATGAATTTTCTTTACCCCGTCTTCTGTAGTGTATCCAGTTCGTAAGTGGACATTTACGCATTCTGCATTTCTAACGCATCGCGAAATTTTAGGAATACTACAATTTTTATTTGCAAAACTGACGCAAGCTTTTTCATGTTCATCAAAATATTGATGATTTCCAAAAGGACACAAACAGTTTCCACCGATGCACTCTGTTCCGGATCTTTTATCGCAGGGCTCTTTGTCTGCTGAGCATTTTTCGTCATACTTTGAAGCTTTGACGCAACCAGTTCCTTGAACATTTGAAATGAATCCTTCTCGACAGCGACACCAATTTCTTAATTTCAGTTTGCGACATTCTGCATTTTCAACACAGATTTGGGAAACTGGATCTATGTCAATGGATGTTGTAGTTAAATTTCCTTGATCCTCATTTTCTGAACCACCACAACGTCTCCCAACTTTTATAGCACATGTGCCAAGTTTTTCAGAAAATACTTGAGCATCAGGATTTTTGCATCGGCAAAAACCTTTTAAACAACGAAGACCTGCTTCAACATTACAGTCTTTTCTTTTACTACATGAAGCCCCAAAGCTTCTTTCCGATTTAACGCAGTGTATGAAAAGTAAAATTCCAATCGAGATTTGAAACAAAGTAATTCTCGAGCTCTGTAAAAATCAATATTAACAAAATAGTTACAATTAAAGTATTCACTTGCCATTTTAAAATGCCTGATCTGGATTGGAAATTACAGGACACGAAGGATTCTTAATTACAACTGCACAAGTCACCTTCAGAATAGTCTGCATTTAACCAATCTATAAAAGGTGCAGAACCAATTCTAATTAAGAGCGTATCCCAATGAATGATGAAGAATACGTAATTGAAATCAGATGAAAATAAAGTGAATGCCGTGCACTAAAGCAAGATGCGTTACATAATTTATTTTAGTGCCGAATGAAAGAGAAGGGATCATGTCTTAATATATTATATTAGCGAATAAATTTGCAAGGTAATAAAATGATATTGCGGAGTGCGTAGGGTTTTGATGATGACACGATTTCATCTGCCGTAATAAAATAACCTTTTTATTTTGAAAGCTTAATATAATGCAAAACCGTTTCTTCATTGTTCTTCCATGAATTATTAAAAGTTGGACGGAGTTTATTGTAAGTGTAGAAGAGTAATTAATGCAAAAGATGGATGCATGGTATAATTTGTAAAGGAAAGATTTGTATGATAATTAGTTCTAATTAAACTTGCGTTATAAAATAACCTTGATTCTGACAGTAGGAAATCATTAAGTTATCCGTGCCAATATTGGAATTTGAGATAAGACAGACTTGCATTTTAAATTTTTTTTCAAAAACTTGATCAATTTCCCAGTTGTAAATTAATTAAGCGTGAATAAACACTGGTTGCTGTTTTGTTATTTATTTATGATGGCTAATTTGCACATAATTTCATACTACATTAGTACATCTTGACCTAGGCAAGTGGCAAGTTGCCAAAAGTGAACTAGTTTTGATTGATCTTCATCTATTTTGTTTCTTTGTTTGTAATGCCTGTCAGAGCTCTACTATACTCATTAGTTGCCGTCTTCAAAACATGACACAATAATATTTTTCATCTCTTATTGACTTTTAATTGTAAATAATGTATGCATTGTTAATTTTGATTGGTAAAAATTAACTTGAGATTCAAGGACGCAATTCTACAAATACAAATGAAAACAAACAATCGGATGCATAATGTGCTATGCTTTTAATCGTCTCATCTAAATTTGCTGCTGGAAATGCTCAAAATGACATTACACGACACAGTTAGTTATGGGCAATAAACCAACTTTTGATAGAAATAGATTAGATAGTCTATCTCTAAAGCAAACCAGTAGCAGCCCACTAAAACACAACTAGTTTGACAAACTCTTTTCAAATTCCAACATATTTCATCAATTTCGGTCTTTCAGTGGCCATAAATGAACTTTTAAAGTAAGTACCCACGCAAAAGGGTTTATTTGGACCAACTCATAAATTATGCTCGTTTGAGACAGATCTCAAAAGTTTGTGTCTTAACTCTTGAAATTGCTCTTTATCTATTGGAATAAAGGGAAATGGTTTAGTTCAAAATCTAAATTTTTTGTTGGTTTTAACCCATAAGAGCATTTCAGAGTTATCTGAAAACACAAATGGTTAACTACTACTCTTGTTTTCTGTCCTGTTTATTTTAATTAGTTACCCTTCTTACTTTGTCCAGGTTATCTACCACAACCAACCAACAGTGCAGAGATAGTTTTTGTTTGTTATCCAATTACTGTTTTATTGCTGTGAGTAAAATTAAGTGGTCCACCTGCTTTTTACTCGAGCAGGAAGGAAATGTCATGGAATACCTACATGCATGCAACCATATCGTTGAAACTTGATGCTTAATTAAAGAAAAATTAAAGTAAATTTTATTACTTTGTTGACAACTTCATTTCCAGTTCTAAAATCGACTATAATATTTCAACCGTGTCCGACATTTGTAAAAAAATTATAGCAATGATGGAGTACTTGTAAAATATTTTACAAGTACTACAAGTACAAGTATTGTAATTGATTCAAGTATAAAATAATTTTATTGGATATAAAAATAACTTAACTAATGCTTAACTCTTTCCGGAATTTCTACAAACGTATCCCACATTTTTAGTAATTTTATCATCAATGGGAAGACATGACGCTTTCTCCTCGCAGCGAATAAACGTTTCAGCTTCCCCTTGAAGTTGTATTGGCCCACACGGAGAATTAAGCTCTGCTAAACAAGCCTTTCTTTTCTTGTCATATCTTAAATAAGAATCAATGCAAAGGCAGGTTTCGGTTTTCCCATGACAGGTCAGTCCAGCCGAAGCGTCGCATTCTCCAGGTTTGCAGGCCTCGTTAAAACCCAATTTACATTGACCATTTGGGGTTAAAGATGATCCATTTTTACAAGCACAAACTCCCCGAATGCATTCACTGCCAGTTTCGCAACTGGGGTAAGCTGATGATGCTCGGCATCTGGAGTAAATAAATCATGATCTCAATAAAATGTTGACATTAATATAAGAATACCTCTTTCCAGGTCGACTGACACATTTCCTGGTTTCCAGATCCCATTTCTCATTTAAAGCATTTCTGCAAGTACATCTAAAAGTAGAGTCCTTAGCACTGAGACATTCCAAAAATTCTTCAGGATTACAAATTTCCGATGTATTGCCATTTAGATATCGGATATCAGAGGGTTTTCTGGGGTAGCATTGTGTGCCATATGTCGGCATGCAAAAATTATTATTGGTTGGAGAAAATCCAGAGTCGCAAATACATTTCCCATTTCCATCATTAAATCTATTATTAGGTGACATGTTGGGGCTAGAAAAAGTAGGATTTTTATGGATTTCTTGACCAAATATTATGCTTCTTCTTCTCCTTAAAGTATGTAGCCGTAAACCAGGAAGCCCAAGTCCGAAATTGGGGCGAGAATTACAGTGGGCCATCGGAACACACTGAGTGTCTTCAGTGCAATTTCCGTCCACAAAAGTGAGACACTTTTCTTGTATGTGGTCATAAAATTGATGGCTTTCGTCCTTACAGCCACATTTCCCATTTGAATTACATGAAAGTCCGTATTTCTCATCGCATTGAGTTTTGCCATCTTGGTCACAATTTTCGCCATATTTAGCTGCAAGGACACAAGTTCCTTCATCACTTTCAAAAAATCCTTTGGAACAAATACAAATCGGGAAACGATAAATAGATCCATTACATTCCGAGTTCTCCACGCATAATGTATCATTTAAATTAACTTTAGAAGTCGGTGGGATTTGATTGTTTAGTCTCACACAACTATTTAATGCTTTTCCAACGCACTTGTTTCTTTTGGAATCGTAAATTGTACCAAATTGAGCGTCGTTGGGACACCTACATCTCATCCCTTTGATACCAGTGTCGATGCACATTAATCCCACACTTTCATCACAACTTGAGGTTTCGTCGTAAAGTTCACAACGCTCATTATGTCCTTGTAAAATATTTGACTGAATGGCTAAAATGAAATGACACAGTATTAATGCTACAGATATTTTAAGGTGAAATGGAAGACTATTGGAAGTTTTTAATAAAATCATTTTTGAAATAAAATAAATAAATTATACAGCTTCTGACTTTGCTAGTAAGCAACTTTATGCCAAATGAACCAGCAAAATAATATTGAAACAGCTTTGCTAATTTGGAAACAGAAATAACGGTAAATTGGAATAGGCATGCATGTAAGTATTTAAAGTAGTATGTAGTTCCTGTTTATTATGCCAATGACTAATTCTGAGGATGATGAGTTGATTGAATTTGGCAAATCCCATTTTGTTATTGACAATAGAAAGTTGGTCAAATGGTACAACAAAAATAAAAGTGTTACAATATTTTAAAACGGATACACAATTTTATTACAATCTCATCGCTACCTAAAATTTGAACATAAATATGCAAATGCATGTATACAAAAAATATTTTTAAGCACATTGACGATAGCCATCCAAAACTTGACACCGTAGTCCATTATCAGGATTGCATTCAATGATTACTTTCTGGAAAGTCAAGTGTCGGCTCTCAGCATGAGAATACTCGTTATTCTTATTACGACCACTTTCGAAAACTTCAAGTCCATCCTCTTTCAGTAAAAATTCTCCACAGGGTGAACCTTGATCACTGTGACATGTCTTGGTGTTGGTGCTATATCTCATAAACTCATCAAAACAATTACAAGTTGAATTCTGACAAACGAGCCCTCTTTCTGCATTACACTCTTCTTTTTTACATGATTGCATAAAGTCTTTTAGACATTTTCTTGAAGCTGTTGGTGTAAAACTCGTTTTGCATTTACAAACTTGAATTTCTCCTCTGCTGTCATCCCTTACACATTCGGCATTTTCCACGCAATCCGACTCCGGAGGGGTGCATTTTGTTCCAACGAGATTAAGACATTTTCTCAAAGCTTTAGAGTAAACTTGATGTAAAGGGTTATGGCAGAGACAAATTTTGGAATCAAAACATTTAAGATTTTCCTGAGGGTTGCAAACATTATCATTGTTATCATAATAATCACAAGGGGTTTTATAAGATGTAAGAGGGTAAACACTCTCGTTTTTTTGACATTGTGTAACCAATTTCACAAGCACATGCAAGACCGACGGTAGCATTATAAAAGTAAGATTTCCCCTGCAAACTTTCCCCTTTACGAAGTTCTAATATTTCTTGGGAACATTTGGCATTTTTCACACAGGACAAAGTAAACGAACAATTCCCTCCCGCATAGGAAATGCATTTCTTTTCCTTTGAATCGTAGAATTGGTCCTTGGGATATTTGCACTGACATTGGAAGTTTTGTTTACTTTTACTCCCGACACATTCGATACCCGCAGATTTGTCGCACGGTTTTCTTGCTGAGCAACTTTCTCCGTATTTTGAGGCAAGGGCACATGTTCCGTTTCTTGTTTGGAAATAATCTTTGTCGCAGGTACAATTTAAGTTAAGGGCTGCACAAGAAGAATGAGGGATGCAGAGATTAGCTGTTGAAATTGAGGTTACTATTCGACGACATGGATGGCCAACTTTGGTCACACAGTGACCTCTCGTCCGGTCATAGACTGTTGAGTTTGGCAGCATGCATTCACATGTGTTTGACGTTGGATTGCAAGTAAGCCCTTTTCTTTCGTCACAGTCGTGGTCGCAGCTTTCCCCAAACGTTTTGAGAGATTGGGAGAAAGTTGGTGAACAAATGCACAGCAGCAAAAGTAATTTCAGTATGGAAAGTTTATGTTCAAAAATGTCCATCTGCATAATGAAAATGTTTAGAAATCGGTTTCTCAAAAATAAAATTTGCTTACCATTATATTTTTAACAGCTAAAAAAATCGACCTTAAAATATGCAACGATATTATTCAATTACAACCAACTGCACATGGTACTAATGGAATAATTTTGTAATTTTATTTATTGCACATACACAAGATGCAAAACATAATTACATACACATGTATTAATATATCAATTGCTTGAACATTTTGTATTGATTAATAATTTAATATAAAAAAAACAAAAATGGATAATTATAAATAAACCACATCATGACTTGTTAGTTGTGAGCATCTGGATCTGTTTCATATGCAAGGAAATTAATTTACTGTCTTCACTCCATTTCTGAGATGACATTGGCATTATTAAGTAAAATCTTTGACAAACTGTTTCCAGTCCCACCCTTTTGCATAGGGACACAAATTCGTCTGCTATTCATCCCATTGCCACCGCTTTCTGCTATACATGTTGAATTCTGTTCGCAATTAATAAAAATCATTTCCTTAATTTCTTCACTCAAGTCGAGCATATCAAGTCTCAAATTCCCACAAAAATTTCCTGTCTTGGCCACACAGCTTTTTTGATGAGAATCATAAACCAAAGAAGGATCCGCACATTTACAGATTCCTGAATCTGAGTGGCAAATCAGCCCTAAGATATGAGAAATGTTTAAAATATTATACAAAATAAATAAGACAAATAACAAACCTTCAAAGACATTGCATTTCATCTCATTTTCCAAGACGAGAACTTGTGAACGACTTTCAATTTCGTTTTGGCTGCTGTGATGAGTGTGACATGACTGATTATAATCCAGCAAACAAGTTCTGATGAGCGTCTCGCTGGATCCATTTATGCAACTGCAGTAACTGAAATTTCCTTGAGAATCGGTGACACATTCAGAATTAGGAATACATTCCGCTCCCTCCGTCAGTCCTTCTTCCCCAAAAGAATCCTCAGTTTTTTGAGATGATGATGAGTTTGTGTCTGAAGAAGAAATCATTTTGGAATGTCTGCGAGAATTTTTTCTGAGGGAATTTACATTATTTTTGTCCCCTTCCATCGTTTGACTTGAAGGCGGACTTTGGGTTTGTGGTTGACATTTCGTCCCAGCCAAATTAAAACAACGTCTTTGACTCTTATCATAAATTTGACTTAGGGGAAGACATTGACAAATACCATTGAGACAAGTGAGGCTTTCGCCATGTATACAATCCGAAGTTTTATTGCAAGCCCCTCCATAATTTGATGCACAGAGACCATCTTCGGTTATTTTGAGATTATTTTTACAAGCACATCTATATCCTGTTAGTTGAGTTTCTCCAGTTTGGTGATCAAGGGCCCACATTTTTTCAGAACATTCTGCATTGTGTACGCAATTGTTTAAAGTTCGTGAGCATTTTTGTCCTGCTTTTGCAATGCATAGATCTCTGACAGAGTCGTAAATATAATCTTTTTCACATTGGCAAGTATAATCGTAGCATTTTAATCCAGTTTCTGATTCACATGTCTGCCTGTTGTGTGGGAATGGCTCGCATCGTTCTCCAAATTTTGAGTATTTTATGCAAGACCCGTTTTCAGATCGGAAATAGCCTGCAAAGAAGCAATTAATATTTTTATATATATTTATTATAATAAATAGCATACCCTTTAGGCAGACGCATAGAGGGATATGACTCAAAGAACGATCTTCCAAACAATACGAGTTCTCTGTGCAAAGTCTCTCTGTCTCAAAGTATGAGCACTCTTCCCCAGCTTTGCCAACACACCGATGAACCTGAGATAAAAATGTTAATTAATGGTACACAAAACAAATAAATAATTGCATACTGTGGGTGAGAATATTTTACGCAAATCCCAGCAGTCACAAGTGCTCGTTTGATAAGAACAACCAAGTCCTCGTGAAGTGTCACAAAAGTCCATTTGTTCACGCCAATCACAAAGTTCTCCAAAATGTTTGACGTATGGATATGCAGAAATTATTGGCAGTTTGTAAAAAATCAGAGCTATGACAAATTGTGTTGGCTTCATTTTTATCAAAATTAATATGCACAGTATTTTTAATTTCCAGTAAATATTTATATTCTTTTATGGGAGCCACTAACCTTGCAAACCGAATTCAAACGGCAACTATTAAAAAATGCTACATGATGTGATTCTACATCTAAATGTTAGGTAACTGAACAATATTAAGTAATTTACATCCACATTCTAAATACACCAAGAAGAAGAAGAAGCCGGAAATTCGTGTATTCTCATTTCTCATTCTTTTCTGCTTCCGGAGTATTTCACGCTACCTGGGCATTGATAGTTTGGTCCGCAAAAAACATTGCCACTTTAAAGTCATTGCCAGCCTACAATTGTATGCAGTTGCAGCTCTTTAAGCTCATACCTAAGTCAACAAACAAAACTCTGTTGTACATACGACCATCTACTAGTTAGTTAATAAACGTTGAATTGTTGTGAGCACTTTGCACGCAAATTCAAGCGGAAAGAAATGAGTTCAAAGATCTTCAAGTGTACAAAAACGGTGTATTTCATTAACTAGTATCAATTTGCATATTATGAACAAATGAATGCATATTTCATAATGACTTTATAAATCTTTATTTGGCAATCTGCAAAATTTTGTATTTTTATCTCCATTCGACTCTTCTTTGCAAATGGCAAGTGGTTCGCAAGAAACATAGAAAAATTCTTTTCCATATTCTCCTGCGGATCCAATCCTTCCACAAGGACTTCCTATGCCACCCACACAAGCCTCAAATTGTGTATTGTAGTTTAAAGAGTCATCAACACAGGAACATTTTTTAGCACCACCATTGTTATTACTTGATGTTGAGTTGGAAGTTTTGCATGCAAGTCCATTGTAGAAGTTACAGTTTTTCTCTGAAGCGTCGCATAATTTTCCATAACCTTGCATACACTGTCGATACGGGGTTCGGGAAAACCCACTTTTGCAAGCACAGATACCGTTTATACAATGGGCATTTGGGACGCAAGATGAAGGACTAACTTTTGAATCGCATTTTGCTCCGACAAGATTAACACATTTTTTGGAAGAATGGTCAAACACTTGATGAAGTGGAGATTTACAGTTGCAACTATCCAAGAAATAAAATACAGTCATAGAATGAAAATGGATTTAAAAAAAAGTAAAATACTTATATCTTCTCACCTTCCATCTAAACATTCTAGATTATCTTCATGATTACATTTTTGCACTTTTGAACACGACTGTTTATATCCAGCGAGACACTTTCCTTGTTTTGTCGAGGTGAAACCAAAATTACAGATACATTTTCCAAAATTGACATTGTTTTCAGAATTTTCTCCATCAGTATTATGTCGGCGAGTTTCCTTTGCCAATTCTAAATTTTGTCCAGTATTCTTTCTTCCAGAATTAAGAGTGCTTACAAATCGACCAGTTTGCACTAATCCTGTAAAAGCATTTCCAGTTCTTGTCACTTGTCTAGGAATTCTTACCTTCGGGCTTTCATTTGAGTTACTGGAATTTTCAATTTTTGCTCTATTTATGGAAATTCCATCACATCTCGCATTTTCTGGACAAGAATTAAACCCAGTACAATTTTTGAAAATGTAAGATACACATTTATCCTTCTTTGCATCGTAATATTGTTGATCTACACCCAACGCACATGCACATCTCCCATCAATACATTTGAGACCGGAAACTTCATCACACTTTTTCCCAGTTGCAGCACAAGGCTCTGCATATTTAGCAGCTAATATGCACTTGCCATTTTTATCTGCAAAGTAATTTACATCACAAAAGCATCTTGATTCATAAAAGTATAAATCGGGATTATGGGGATTTTGATGTGAGCAATGTGCCTTATCCGGACAAAATGACTGATTCCCTTGATAAACACAAGGGAAATTGACCTTTCCTACGCATCTTCCTTGATATTCATCAAAAATTGTTGAATTTGTTGGACATCCACATTTTGACTGTCCAGCAGAACTAGAGGACGGGACGCAGTAAAGACCTGTTTAGTAATATTTTGCAGTATAAATCATTTTTATTTTATTTTCCAAATAATATGTATGATTTATGATTTACCTGCATTGTTATTGCATTGTGAAGCTTGAGTGCAGGGTTGATTATAATTAGAAATAATTGAAGGGACTATCTGACTTTGTCCAGGAGTGAAACACATTTGAAACAAAAGTAATGATACAGTGATATGAATTAATAAGGAACCATAAAGAACCATTTTTCCAAGTAGTGCGATACAAATCAAAAATTCAATTGACGAGAATTTCTTTGTTGACCACAAAGTTATAAGTTTCTCAGAAGGTTTATAGAGATTGAGATGAGAGACGAGCAAAGTACTTTGTCATCTGCAGATTATAATTTAAAACTAATTGCTATTTGTGGACGTTTATGAACTTGCACTAAACTTTGTAATTATACAATTGTCGTGATACATGACTTATCGCACTACCACCCAACTGACTAGTATTGCTTTTTAAAAAATATTTAACATCCTTCGAAAGATGCTTGTCATTCCAATTTTCGCATAACATTAAAAAGTTAACTGCTATCTATTTTTTCGTGTATTAGATAATACAGACTGGTTAAATAACAATTGGAAGCATTGTTGGATTAAAGATATACCTACTAACAATAGCTCTCCATGCGAATTATTTATGGCAGCAGCCTTCAATTTTTGTTTTCCTTCTTGATTATAATGATACTTATTTAACTTTAACATCATCTTTATTCTTGGTTTTGACCCACTTCCCATCACAAATAGTAAATTAATATCTTTGCATTGTATTTATTACTGTGCATACTTTTACTCTCAATCCACATGCAAATAGACATTTTATTGAATAGCGTATGCAATTGAATTAAACGCATCCACATTATGTCCTAACAATGGGAGGAAGAACTCGTGCATACAAAGATTCTGCAAGGATTTTGCATAAATTGTAGACAAAGTGATTATTTACACTTTTTACTGATAGTGGTCAAATTGTTATATACAGATACTGTCACGCTAATTACTACATACAATAATTGTAGTGTACAAACTGAATTTTGTCAGAAATCCACTGACTTTAACACAAGCAAGAGGAGTCAAATTGACTTGAAATTTTGGAGTTTTGCAAAAAATTGAATCTAATTGATTGTTATTTAAAATCCAGGAAATACAGATCAATCTTTTTATATAAAACAATGTAAAAATTTCTGCATACAAGTTTCAGAATTAGATACATGCAGTGCATTCGTTCCATGGCATGTCACATACTGAAAAAGTCCAAAAGTCTTGTTCTTTATAACATTTTACAACAGTTCCTATATGAATAACCTAATGACCCGTAACCCTTCCGCCTGATAAATAATACGCTCTTCTGCGAGTGGATTTAATATTTCTGAGCACTGCACTGATTCCAGTCATTCATATTATGCAGCAGTCATAATAAAAAATACAACGGAACTCTTTACTCTCGTTAAAACAGTCCAAAACTTGCGACATGGTCCGTCAACCTTTGAAAACCGAGACCAAATGGCTTATTGCTGCTGCCCCATCTCATTTCTCTGCTAAATGATAAAAATGTCTTCCGTCGGAAAGCAGAATATATTTCAGCTTTTTTGGTACATGGTTGAAACATATGAGGCGAAATGAATGAACAACCAACCCTTGGAGCTTAAGGGGAATTTATGAAATCAAATGCATTTCACCCTCAACTGGATTCCAACTTTGAACTTTCTCCCCCAACATTGAATTGGATTTCATATTCTCAAACCATGTTGAATATGCATTTGATTTACCAAAAGAATGAAAGATTGTAAAAGTGCAAGCTGCATAAACATTCAATATCTTTTGGTTTCCAGCCAAAAGTTTCCACGTCTTGCTCTTCTACTTCCTGGGGTGGTTGTGAAATGTGGTTTTGTAAGGGTGAGTGGGTCGTTGGTTGAATTCAATTTACACATTATTCAATTGAAAAGAAACATTTCAATTCTCACAAATACTAAATAACGTCACATTTATTTGCATTTGCGACCAAAAAAGTCAAATGCAAACAGGTAAAGCACTTATAGTGGCATGTCCTTTGCTTGTTGCAGCGTGATTAAATTTTAATTTGAAATCTATGTACAAAATCTTAATAAAATGCATTTGGCCAAAATAAAATGCGTTCTTATAAGAAGAAGATGGGCATAAGTTTCAAACTCTTTTCTTTATCTTATCAGTAACGACCGCAGCTACAGCAAACAACACACCCATTCAACGCGACATTGAAATCGAACGTGTACATTGTTGATGGAAATGTAATAAATATAGTGACCATTATCTCATAGTTGTTTCCTATGCAGTATGTAATCGGGGAGAAGAAATCTTCACCCATTGGATCCAAATCTAATCCTGGAGTTTCTCCTTAGGCTTGTTGGACTTCGATTAAACTAATAGGAAAACCATGTTATTTTTTTATTTCCCTTTATCTCCAGATCCATCTCGATCCACCGAATTCTACTGAAAAACTCAACCCTATCTTCCACAGACTAGGAAAGCTTATATGTACTTTAGGGTATATTTAGTATTTTCATCAATTCCAAGTTAAAACTAAAGGACACGCACTTTTCTCATGGTAATCAACTCAAAGGGTTGACTTGGGTTGATGTCCAGTTCAATTTAAACTTGATCAAACAAAGACCCTTCAAGATCAATGCGTTCAATTAGTTGATTTGTTGCACGGAGAGTGAGAGTATTTCTTCACACGCATCTTCTCATCTTCTCGCCCTTTTTGAATCACCTCTTTTCTGTTTTGTCTTAAGCTATTTCATCTCATTAAAGAGAATGGATTGGAATTGATGTAATTGAATACTACTTAGTAAATAACGCCAATTCCAATACCAGAAATAACATCAAAGAGAGAGAGAGAGAGATCGTCATCTCCTTCCTTTGGTCCACTTCATTTTCATTAAGATAAGACACACTGAGAGCCGCCCGGCGACACCCTCCACTTCAACACTAGTGTTATTAATTCCTTCTCTTAACACGTAAAATATTGACGAAACAAACAAATTAACCGATGACCAAGCCAAAAGCTTGAAAATAAGCAAATAAAGAGGTCCACCCTGTCTGTCTCTATTTTCATCAAGATGAGCCAGATTCTCATTTTCACATTATATAAATTGAAGGACGGGCTTAGACTGATCTCTCGAAGGACTTGAAGAGCTTTTGAAAGGATTATTATTGTACTCTAACCCTACGCTCAAGGGTTAAAATGATAATCGCATTTAATTTGCCCACTTCCATTAAACAAACATGTCAAGTTGTCCAAGTGGTTGAACAAATTCGTTTGGACTGAGAGAATGATTTGCACTCTAATTAAAATAAGTGATTAAGGTGGTAATTTGATAAAAGCAAAACCACATTTGAGAGTGCAATTGTATTAATTTGTAACATATATATAGCTTCGTATTAATAGATAAAGTTACCTAACTAAACTTTGTGCATTTCCCTTGATTACGATTCAGCTCAAAATATTTTATTTCAAAGAGTTCCTTAGGGTCACGGGGAAATTTGTAATTCTCCTGATAATGGATTACGTATGCAAATTACTCGTACATCTTAATTGCACTTGAGAGCGCATATCTAATGTAATTGAGTCTTCTTCCCATCTCAAGAGCAGATTGGGTAACATATTTAAAATATTACATGAGATTAGGTTTTCAAAAGACAAAAGATGAGCCAGGTATTAATTTTAGTGGGTGAAATTCAACTGTTGTTATTTATTTATTTACAAGGAGTGGGAGGAGAAACGGAATTCATAAATTAGGATTTGATACTTTGCTGTCTCTTTTGCTTCGATTTACGATTTAGTTAACGAGGTGAGAATTTCTACAAAGGGAATACCACCAAAAAGGTAAAGGTTTACCCTTGGGAATTTTTTAACGTTGGTTTTTATACAAAACGGAATGATCTTAAGACTATGAATCTATTTAGCTGCATTTGCCTTCAAACTTTCAAGTTCTGTAATCGATGCATAAGCTCATTGACCACTTTGTAATTTTGACCCTTTACCTTTACCCGATTAACTAAACCATTAAAGAAAAATGCTGTATTCTTTTCTATTTGGAAACCGTAAACAAGATAAACGTTCAGCTACTGGTTGCAACAAAAAATATCTTTCAAGACGTTTAAAAATGGTATCCCTTGTTAAACACAATTTAAATTGGAGACTCGTGACTGGACAACGAGGATTTTTAGAAATCAAAGCTCTGTACTTGAGTTAAACCGATTTTGGGCAGAATGTTTAGATTTTTTTTACCTATATGGGCTTTAAAATTTTGAAATAGGAAATACAATTTAGGTCTAATTCAATTTATTGCTTTGGATTATCCTTAAATACCAAAATTTATGGCTATAAAAAGAATTAGTATATACTTACAAAGCACTGTTTGCAGTTTCATTTTTCATTTGGACAATCAATAATGTCCCAGCATCAACTTCCTTTAAAAAGTCATAAAAATTGCTGGTGATCATTTGAAATTTACTTGATTTCTCTGACCATGAATTTTCCAGTTTCCAGGAATCGTGGGAAAATACCATTTCTTCCATACACTTGTTCCTCTGTGTCTCTTTACACATTTATATTACGGTCCATAAAACAAAATAAAGACCAATAATTTGTCCATTCGTTCCCCCAATTTTCAATAAAGCCGTAAAGTAGATGAGTGTATAAAACCTTATTTGTAGACTACCACTACCATCAAATTAAAGCGTGATGTACAATTTCAGAAGAGAAAAGGTTCTCATCCAACTGAACTAGATACTTTTTATAATAGTCGCATTCTTTTCCAGCCAGATATTTATTATTATGGACTCTTAAAAATAGATTGTAACAATAAGAAAGAATAGAGTTGTTTATTTAAAGTGGCTACTGAGACAATTCCACTCCCTCATGAAGATCAAAAGTAATAAGATCATCTAGCAATTGTCAACTTTTGGACCTCCTGTAGATTCCCGACTTCTTGTCACTTATCTGCCAAACCTTGCTCTTCCCTGTTGATTGTTGTATGTTATCTTTATCAATCTTTCTATGAATCTCAGTTGAGATGACACAGAGTGACGCGACAGTTGACACAAAGGTGAAATTAAAATTGGCTGGGAGATGAAGGAAAGAATGAAAATTGAAATATATTATTTTTTTGTAATACTTGATTTAAATTAAGGGTCCAAATGTAAAAAAAATAACATGAAACCGAAGGGCACAGATTGTTATCTCATTTAACTTATGGACTTGATTGGCTTCATGTTATGTCAACATTCAACAAAATATGGGCACTTGAAGGTATCATCGTTGTTATTTTTGTTCTTGTAAAGTTATTCGAAAGTGTCGTTGTTATTTTGGAAGCGGTATGAGAATGGACATTTTAAAAAGATTTTGTAACAAAGGGTCGCAGTAATCTGATAATAATCTGAAACCAAGATGCTCAACTTATAAGAAGAAGAGATTTAGGCTGAGGTTTTGAGAAAGGACAAAAAAAGTAAAATATTTTCCCAGGCAGACTTACTTGTTTCCCATTTCATGTAAAGTGTCATCTTCTTGTCTCATGTTTTTTACTTGAATTTTTACATTATACATATTTATTTAGTTGTAAGCATTTTTGGCACTGTTTGCCAGATGATTTACTTTTATAAAAGTACAATTCTTGGCAGTGCAATGATTTGTTTGTCATTAAAGTATGCATTGAAATTCATTGAATCGTGGCCTAGATAATGGTCCAACGCTTGCCGAAGCCGACAAGGCATTAAAAGAAGATGAGCAATAAAAAGATTACAATTATACAATACACTATCTTAAATAACATCGATCCTCCTCAATGAATACTGTACCATTCCACAAATTCCAAAACAATTTGACCTCCCTGAAAAAATGCTTTGAACGTGCATTCATCTGACCGCTTTGCGTTGACTCTAAACGTCATCAGTGTCGGTGGCCTTCATTGAGGTTGAATTTGGGGGCTGGCTTCTTGGACAAACTTATTAAAAATGTTCAAATGTCCCGACGCACATTCCATCAGGCCGAGATTGTTGATACATTTAGTATCCTAAAAGGCTTTTGTCCTTGTGAAATCTGCTGACAGTTTACAGGAAAACAACAAAGGACACCCAAAGTTTGAGCGTGGCTAATTCTAATCCAAAGCAATAATGGTTCCTTTTCTTTCTCGAAGGAAACTTTTTCGCATTTTTTTCCATTACCACTACTTATATGTACGTAACTACATGCAAGTATTTGGTTTCTTGCTTGACTTGACACTGGTGAGAAGACCATCATCATTATTAACGTGGTTGTGCTCTATTATTCAGAAAGGAAAAAGTCGGCAAAGTCATTGGATCAATTCCTTTATGCAATGTCATTGTTGATTGTCAAGGGGCCATAATATAGCTTGCTCCATACTTCATGTCATCGTCATGTCATGCTCACAATCCGATTTTTTGATTGGTTGAAATTTTTAATTGA
>JAQIXN010000826.1:0-27521 GCA_034698145.1 Proisotoma minuta
AATGAGTGACAGTTAAATACAAGACAAGAAACTTATTACTCGTCAAATTACTCGTTCACGCACTGAAACATACAAATCCTTTGCCGGATTTGTTATTGGTATTAAAACAGAGTTGGAAAAGAGCCAATTAAAAATATTATTTCTTCTTCCATTCAACAAGGATCCATTAATATTTCAATTTGCCAAATTTTGTTATGTACGTATTTCTCCAGCACGATATCTCAAATTTCCAATTATTTTCGGCATAATGATAATTATTACGTGAGGTGCACTGAATGAGATTTCGCTTCATTTGTTTGCCATAATGTTCTCCTTCTTTGACTTGTAATCAACCCGAGCACCAGGGGAGAAATAATAAGTTTCAAAATGCCCCTTCAGCAAAATCCTTTGTGCCTTCGTCGGGTTTTGGCAAATAACAATAATAACAATATGCACAACGGTTAACGTATATTGAATGTGCAAAATCAAGTTCTCATGAAATGGAGCCCTTGAAAGGGAGCCTATGTAAGTATCTATGTAGCATCTCACAAAGATGCGGATGGATGCAAAAAAATGAAGTGATTTATGATTTTTTCCTAACCACCTAAATTTTACGACCATGTAATACCAGGAAAATTTTAAAAAGGTGGTTGGTTGGAGGGATAGGAAATTGCATAAAGATGACTCGTTGAATGACGGTTGGGTTTTATTCTGTAATTTTTTACGGTTGCGAAACGCACATGAACAGAAAGAGTCTGAAGTTGCGTTTATTATACTTTTACTGCTGCGTTGCAAAAATTCAATTTTTATGTCTTTTCTGAGTAAAAAAGGCGACAACACAAGAATAAAATGAAATGGCACAAAGTGAGATTTGCCTTACAACATTACATCTTTTGATCCCTTTTTCCAAGAAGTGTTTCCAATCACTTCCCCTCTTCTTTTGAAATCTGAAATGTACAACGACAGATGAGACATTCACTAGATTTAAGCCACGGCTTATGTGTCATGTTGATGATAATTATTTTTGAAATCAACAACAAGAAAGCAGGAAAGGAGCAAGTAGAGCAAGAAAACAAAAACAGCTTTCCCCGAAATCTATGAAAGACCGGAAAAGGATTGTTAGTCTATGATAGGAATGAGACTGAAATTGTTACAGCAAAACAAATCAAGGTCTTTCTTTCTGTTGTATCAAAAATAATTTTGTACAAAATTGTCTCATGGGCAAAAGACCCACGTCCTTTCCAAAATCCAAGACCACTCAATAATCTCCGGGTGGGTAAAGTCTGGAATATGAAAATGGCATTGACATGTCTAGAACTTTGTAGTGGGTGTGGGTTTCACAAAATTATTGGTCTTGTTTGATTTCTGTCAGTGTTCTTTGGCCTTTGTCCGATTTTTTTGCCAAAAAAGTAAGACTGAAACTGTTATGTGAAAAGGATAAATGTCGTAACAATATTGCGACATTATACATGCAACCCTAAGGCTCTTCTGAAAACCATTTTGTAAAATTAAGCCTTTTCCCTCACGGCTATGGCTGAGGATAAGCTAATTTTGCAACCTTGTCAAATGTCACCTTCCTTCCGGGAAAACATCTCATTTTACCTTTTATAATAATATTTCAAAGCCACTTGTTGAAATTTGAGGAGCAAAAATAGATTAAACTTAATCTGCAACTTTCAATTTGCACAAGTCATCAAATTGCTGTTGGGAGACGTAATTATTAATTAGGGATTGAGATTTGGTCTCACTTCCCCCAATTCGGTGTTGGCTTGACGTGGAGCTCATTCAGCCGACTTTTACAACTCTGCTTCACTCATCACAACACTCGTCCGGCTTGCTCAATTTGAGCAATATTTACATTAATTTATTGTTTTCTATTATTTAAACTGCGACTTAAAAAGGCCAACTAAGGTAAGCTCGCCTTGTTTTGTTTTTGCCAAGCCAAATGAATAATCTATTAAAATAATTATTGTTTCTTCAACGTAGGGCAATTTAGACTGATAAGCTTAAAGAATAATCCTTAGAAGATGTCTGATAGATGGGAAACTGTCCAAGGGCCCAAGAAGCCAAGAAAGGCAAAGCCGTCGACGCAAAGTGTCAATAATGGAAGGCAAAATGTTCCTGGAGCCACTGGAATTGGGAAGCCTCAAAAAGTTAAAAAGCATTCCGCAAAAACGCCTGCTAATTTTCCATTAGGGGACTATGAAGAAGAAATTGGTATGTTATATATGTAGATATTTAGCAATTTATGGTTTTGGATTTTAAAATGTTTTAATTTTAGTTCCAGAAACGGCTAATGCTGAAAAGAAAAAGACTGAGCAAAAGAAGAAGCCCAAGTCGTCGAACAATAATGGAAGTATTAACGGGAAGGATAAGCAGCCTAAAGAAAAGAGACGTGATTTAGAAGGGACCCTGAAACATGTAAACGCATTTTAAAAAAATATGACAAATTGTAACTAATGTTTATGTAAACTCAGCTAAATTCATCCGAGTTGTTACAATTCTTCCGAGAACTTCAAAATGCGGGGGGCTCTTCAACAGACGTGTGCCTTTCTTGGATAAAGTATTCGGCGGATGCGTTGAACACGACGCTAAATCGGTTCCAACCGTTGCCTCCTGATGTCAACCAGTGGCCAAATGACCTCAGTTACCCTCAAATACCGGAGCAGTTGGCTGGAGTTATTAGATCCATCATCTCAGAGACTTCTCAATCCAAAGAGACTGATGTCCTGGGTCTCTCTTTCTCATCATTGTTGGGAAACATCCCTACACTTATCCAAAGAGGTATATATTCTATATTAACTCTTAACTTCTATATAATATAATACATTTAAATTATTATTATTAATCCTTATAATATTTAGGTGACCCTGGTTGGGGCTACCTTATTTTCTTGAGGGAACTATTAAGGGTTGATCCTTCTTTGTCTTTGAGGAGGTCAAGAAGTTTTTCAGAGTTGATGGAAAGCTTTGGAAATCGAAAAGAGATTGGTCTCTGTTTGTTATGGACTATAACTCAAGCAGGAGTGGGAACGGATTCATCTCCGTCCCCATACGGACTAAAAATAGCTTCTCAATACCTTCTCCCATATTATGGCTTTAAACATTATAAGACTCTTGTCGTCTCAGCGCTCTCAGCTCTCTTCTCATATCCGGCCACTCAAAATAATCAAGCCAACATGGCCGTAGATTATTTAATTGAGGAAGATGAATTTGAAGAATTTTTCGAAGCAGCTTTCGACCCTAAAAAGAAGAAAGATTTAGAGAAGATTTATCCCAGAGTAAAAGAGCTGGTACTAAAGGGATTGAAGGGCCAAGGATCACCAATATTTTTGAAGTTTCTTGAAAAAGTTGGCAGCAAAGAATTCCTTCCGCTTTCTCCATATGGAAAGGAAGTGTTTGATATTCTATTAGGTTGTATTGAAAATGATGCAAGTTGTGCTGATGCGTGGCGTGCAAATTTGGCTAAATATCCCAAGGAAAGTGCTCTATTTTTGTCTCATCTCTGTAAGCGTGATAATTTATTATTATTTTTTTTGTATTAAAAACTAATCTTTGTACTTGTTTAGCAAAAGTACCAGAAACCATTCAATGTGGGAGTCGGCTGGAATCGAAACTAATCATGTCAGATGAATTTGCTGTTGCCGCAGTTAAAAATCCAGAGCTCCTTCGATATGCAAAGGTTTGTTGCCAAAAAATTTCATGATTTTTATTATCACTGATTTGTTGAATTAATTTAGAAAGTTCAAGCGGGTCTTGAGCGTGTTGCATTGTCGAAGAAACGAAGGTTTTCTTGGAAGTTTGCCGTCTTCTTCTTGTTTCTGGCTATTGGTGGTTTATTCTATCTGGATATTGCAGAAAATGGAAAAGGGTCATTTGAAAGTGAGTGTAAAAGACTATTTGTGAAGATTTTTTATTATATATATATATATGATTTCTATTTCCGCAGAAAGCAACACTGGGAAATTGGCCAAAGAGTACGGAATTTTAAAGGAAACTTCGATGGTCTATGATTCCATCATAACTGGACTCAAGTAAATATTTCAATAACAAACATAAATTAATTTAAACAAACAACTAAAAGATTATAAAATCATCTTCTTTTTTTTTTTTTTTAGATATATCCAGGAATATGCAACACTTCTTTTTCGGAGCATCTATGAAGGAATACGACCACTGTTGCAGCTAGTAGTAGCTAAAGTGAGTTTGTCTAATATTGTTTCAGCGCTGTGGGGGTTAACAGTATATTATAAATAATTTTTTTTTCCAGGTACAAGAATACATTCCCCAAGTGACAGAATTTCTTTCAATCATCGGTGCCTTTATAGCTGATTCTTCTGCCAGTCTCGTGAAATATTTGCAAACAAACGTATTTGTGTAAGTATGACTAGTCGTATTTCAAACCAGCTCAATCGAGCTTAATTTAATTTTGATCTTTTCTAATTTAGCGGATCATTGTCTCCTGAAAATTTGAGAAAGCTGACAAAAGATTCATTGTCTTTCATCTGGAGCAATGTTCTTGTTGCTTGTGACAAAGTTTACTCAATCATCGAAAAGTATGTGTCTTAAATTTGCTCCAAAATTCGTCAATCTTTTGCAATCTATTAGAATAGGTAGATCTTGTGATATCAAATCACCAGCCAAAATTTAATGTATCAATACTTATATAATAATTAGCTACACAAAATATGGTCCAAATATAACACATACTCCATCCAATTTTTAGAAAAAGACTATTACTACAACTCTTTTTGCCTTACAATAATTAATTATTCATATCCTTTTCTCTAATAATTAATGAGAGTATAATAATTAAATATGTACCCTTTAAGTTGACACAATATTATTTATAAGTATGGAAATGGAACCAGTAATTTATCGTTAGTTGATAATTATTTCGGAAACTTGAAATCATGTTATTAAAATTTGCTCACTATTTTCATAGATTTTACTTTAATACAACCTTTAGATAAAAATCAAGATAAAAACAAAATACAATAAAATTAGCAATAAAAAACTCATGAAAATAAAGCCTTCAAATACGTAAATATTATTTTATTATTTATGTTGTTTTATTTCCTCAACTGTGTCATCACAATTTCAAATTTCAAATTATGATAGATTTTCATAAACAATACTTTTTAATAATCTTTTAATGATCACGCATTTATTCCCACTTGATTTATTAATTTTACAGTGGAACAATATAAATCTAATCAGTAGAAATACTAACAATAAAATTTCAGTTTCAGTAACAATATTTTTGGATACGTGAATTTATCACACTCAAATTCTACTACTCTTTTATTTAGATTTTCAGATTTGCTCTTCGTTGCTTTCAATGATTCTTTAGATTGATATCAATTTCGTTAATCACAACCTTTCCAAGATATTATATTAGCTTTAAGTAATTTTATTATTTGAGAGGAACAATTTTTCAAGTATTTTTGTGATAAAAGAGCTTAAAAGACTAGTCGAGAAAAAGTCCTGGAATTCTAGTTCTATGAAATTGATGTCGTCTTTTTCTTGGTACAATAATGTCGCGTGAGAAGCCAATCTTTTTTCGTGGCCCTGTGTTGTTAATAGTCTTTGGAGTCTTCTTGCTCTGGTCGTTTTGTTGTCTTAATAAAAAACTTTTATCATTAGCAATTTCAAATTTCAATATTTTTCTACCAATATAATTTTCACTAATAATTATGTCATCGTCTTTATTGTTACTACTATTATTATTATTATTCTCTGGATTATTACTATTAGTTTTATTATTTGTGGTACTGGTACTTGTACCATTCGGCGAGTCTGATTGACCGCCCCCATAGGAAACCCCAGTGTCAAGTTTTTTTGCATCATGTTCAGAGTCCGTTTTTGGAAGGAAGGATGAAGGTGGTGAAAGTGGTGGAGTGCTGATACTACGGCTTTGTTGTGCTGTGGTAATATTTGAAGCGTGTTTCTTGATTGGAGAAGGAAGAAGTTGAGCATTATAACTGTTGACGTTCTTGGAATGTTTGATTTCTTCTTTTGTATTATTAGGCCGATTGTCATTCGAAATTATATTTTTATTATCGGGTTTAGATAAATTCGGGACTGGTTTCTTTCCCTGTTGTTTTCTGAGCTGTTCACTTAAATCCTGAGCAGGAATTGCTTTGGCTGTACCCTTTTGTATCTTGCTAGGCGGCTTCTTGCCCCACTTTCCGAAAGATACTTTAAAGCTAAGGTCTGAAGGTTGGTGAGGGCGTTGTGGATTTGGCATAAACTCTGGAGGATAAACAGGATAAAATACTTTGGGGGTTTTGGTTGTGAAGCGGTTAGTATTGCTGCTTTTGCTTTTTGTGCGACTTGACTCTGATGTTGTTGGGGTTTTTGCTCCTACGGAGGCGACGTTTAGTCAGGAAAATAGTGCAATTATTACGCCCAGTATCATAGCGAGGAAGAACATTGCTACCATAATCCCAAGGATCCAGCAAACGCACCTTCTTTGAGCATTTGTGATCCCTGTGGTCTAAAAGGGAAAACATATTAATGGGTTAGATGAGTTGTTGACTGTTGGACTGAAATTGAGATTACATATTTTACTTGGGAAGTGTCTGACGCAAGGGATTCTTTGTCATCGGAAGGAATGGAGCAAGAGACTGACTCCAGTCCACTGTTTCCACACAATCCATCAGTAAAATTAATACTTATTAACGTCTCTGTCCTTCGAGGTCCTCCTTTATTATTTGAAGGATCACTCATCTCGTCAAAATCAGGCATGGAAATTGAGCGTAGCTCAACCGTTGCCTTCAGCTCGGTCAATTGTGCACGCAGCTCAAACAACTCCCTTTGGATTAAACAAATGAATCACGTTACAAATCGTTTGGCTTTCTCCACTTGAAATTTCAAGCATTTTGTTATTCACATCGTCTCAAGTATTTTGTATTTACTTGCATAGCTGTGAAGCTTCAATTCCTTCAAGATTTATCTTATCTCTGAATTGCAACTCTGAGCTGTTTCCTTGCAGAGATTTATCCGACAGTCTTGTTGACACAGTGTGATTGGGACAATCAATTCCGGTGTGAATTACAGCAGTGTTCCCATCTCCCAATGAAAACTCTTGGAAAATGGCGAGGGAACGATGCATTGAAATTTCTAAAGAACAAGGTCAAAGCATGAGTCCTTGAATTGCTTTGAAATATAATATATGATGCATTTCAGATTTAATATAATTTACCCAAGCCATCTAAACAACATAGGAGTAAATACCAAAGGCGTTCCAACTCGTTCCGTTCCTTTTCGCTTTTCTGTTGTCTGAAAATAAAGTGAGAATAAGTGTTCTCATTAAAACTTTGGTGGTGTAAAATCTAATATTTCCGCATATAGATCATCATAATGTTGTAATTGCTTTTAGTGTATTTTTCCTGGTCTGGACAGATGTGTTAATTGGAATGGAAGAAGAGGGAATGAAAGTCAAGTCACTAATTAGTAAATCCAATTAAGGACTCTGAAATGGAGGTTGCCTGGTCGTGTGATGAATCTTCGGACAGAGTTAACCACCATTTTCATCTCTCTCTCTTCACTTTCTCCCCTTTCACTAGAGCCCACTCAATTGTGGAAGCTAAAAGCACTTATGAACAAGCTAAACATTTAAACACTTGTACGTAGTGGAAGCTTTTAACTAGAAAACAGGCCTAGGGCAACCAGGACCAAATGTCATTAATGTCATCAGTCTCTATTACATATTGACTATATCACTTATTTATGTATTACAAGTATATCACCTCAGTGCTCCTACCTAATTTAAATCTTGTCAAATACCATAAGATAAGTAGTTTTCCATTAAAAGACAATATCCTTAATAAGTTGAGATGCTTTCTTTTTCATTCTTTAATGATTTTATGCATTGGAGTATTGTTTGATCAAAGTGCTTTTCTAAGAAATTTGATTGGCACCTAATCTAATTGCTTTTCTTGTCAAAATCACTAATTTCATAAAGAAACAAACTTTACTTTTACTTTCATTCTTATTATTACATTAAAGTTTATCTTTTGGATCAAGAAAATTTCCATATTCTTTAACCAAGTAGTTCCGCCTACAGCCAGCAAAGGCTTATGCAAATGTTATATTTATTTGTTTAAAATTTAAACTTACTCAATAAGGGATGGAAGGAGTCGCGTGGCGTCGGCGGCTGCTTCCTGCGCCGTTCTTCTTTTTTTTCTTAGCTCATCTCTGAGATGTGGTCCGTCGCCACTTCCTCCGACCAGTGTCGCAAGTGCGACATGACCAGCTACCGCCCTATTTACTTCACGTACTAACTGCAGAACAATATAATTCATGTGTTTTTATTGACTCGTGACATGTATGGAAGTCAAAAATTCCCCATATAGCGTGGGATAACATACCTTGAGAGCCTCATTGCGTACACTTGTATCTGCTAGATCTGTGGAGTCGAAACGTCGGGGAAAAGGATGACGATGTGGGTGACGATTGGCGTTGGATGGCAGACCCACACCATCTTCCCCACAAGCCACACTACCAGTACCAATGCTTTCTCGTCTCCACATGTACACTTGTGTACAAACAACAAATTCAAGCTTTTTTCATACCCAACAAATAAACATTGTATATGCATATGTATATGTAACAAGCAAACTTACAGAGGGGAAGGGAGAAAGTTTCCCTTAAGGAAGGGAGTAGTAAGGCTCCCAATGGTTGGTTTTCGTTTGAGACATTTCTCCAGAATTCGGTTGGTTTGTAAGTTATTGCTTTTGAAGTTGAGGCTAATGATTTGCTGAAGGGATGCTTTCAGGAGCGAAAGGAATGATGATGATGGGATCAGACAATTTTCTTTGCTTACCCTACTTTTGTTGGTTTTGTTGAACTGTGAACTGTTTTGTAGCGTGCGGAAGAAAACGTGCCAGAGCCACACCCACAGAGTAAAAGGCATGACACTGATTTTAACTACCAGTTATTTCCTCATCAGTGCAATTATTCCACTCCATTATTGCGGAAAATATGTGATGCACAGCCTTCACTTTTTGTGTTCAGTGAATGGGAAGGAGCTGGCCCTCTAATTTCCCATATGCCGACATTATAACTTTCACCCACTTCACTTGAGGAAATTCACATCCGGGAAATAAACTTTTATACTCCCAGTCCACTGCATCCTCCTAAATTCCTCCGCATACATTGCCCTTCTCTCCTACATCCTAATTGCCATCATCCCTCCCTCCCTCCCTCCTCTCTGATTTCGAGCTTGAGAGGAGCAGACTGATTAAATTCCAAGAACAAGTTTATTGGATTTGAATTCCTAAAGAGAGAGAGAGAAAGTGACAAATCTGTCTGTGTTGTGTAAGTATTTATATTATTAGATTGGGGGTCAGTTGGAAAGTGTGTTTTGAGTGAAGAAGAGACTGCCTCTGGCTGTGGCCTACTCACAAATCCCACTTTCTCTTTGTTTGTCCAATCAAAGTGACAGTGGATGAATAATAAAATAGATTTAGATATGAAAGGGGATAAGAGAGAGAGAGACAAACTGCTTTATGACTGCTCAACAAGTTTTTGAGCCTAAAAGGTTTGGTCTCCTAGATTGGAAAGGAAAACTATTTGGTTGGATTATTTTGGGCTATGTCCGATTCTCTCTCTCTCTCTCGCAAAAGAAAGACTTTCCATTGAGGGATATTGAATAAGGAATGAGCAAAGCTGAGGAATCTTTCCAAATTCCCGAAATTCAGCTCAGACCAAACATTTGGAGTGAGACAGAGAGAGAGAAGCTTCAAGTAGGATGTGAGAACAGATTTCAGTCATTTTCTCACTTTCTCCACACTTTTTAAAAGTGGACGAAGGCTTTGGGTTGACTCTTTGGGTTTTGGGCGCATGGGTTGATCGATATTTCCTAAATTCAATTCTAACCCAAAAGTAAACCAAGTAACGGCTAGACTTCTTATGTTAGGTACTCTGTGTATATCTACATGCATATGTATACATATGAACATACACATGCCAAATGTCCCGAGACCAAAAAACACCCAAAACAACTTTCCCAAAAGAATTCATTCACAAGAAGAGTTTTCTCGGCCGATCGTTAAAATCGTGAGAATTTTGTACTCGTCCCACACTTTAGAGAGTGAGAATGACAAATTCCTTTGAACTAAGTAATTCTGGTGAAAGGGAGGCAGGAGGAGAAAACTTGTCATGTCGCTTTCTTCATATGTCTCAAGACAACAACTGTCATCAAATTCAATAATTTCCTTTCGCAATCTGTCAGAAATGTTGGTAATAAAAACAATGGAATGTCATTAAATTGATTGCAATCGGTCCAGCCTTTGTCATCCCTTCATCGGCTTCATCTCCTTCTGCCAACTTTCTCAAGATCCTTCTGTATCCGGTTTCCTTTCCTTAAATAAAAAAATATTTCTCTCTCAATTTGATTGTCTTTCTATTCTGATCCATTTTAAACATTGCTTATTTCCGTTTTCTTTCTTTGGTGAAAGTAGTTTTGCATAAAGATGGAAAGAAAGCAAGCTGAAAAGGAAAGCAATTATTGGATGGGGCAATTTGATGCAAACAAACCAAGCTTTAGACAGACTCTAAAGTTTAGAGCAAGGTTTTGGCAAATTCTGTAGCTTGAATTTGTGATCGTGAATTTAATTGTTGATTTGTTTAGATGAAGATGAAGGCTCGTGCAGGGGACTTCAAGTCTCCCCCTGAACACCCAGGAAGCCCGAGCACAAACAAAAAGAAACGCCGGGGGTCGACGGCCCCCTCCACGCCCCCCGCAATGCAGGTCACGTCCATGCCAGACATGATACCCCCACCACCAATAACAGGTCAATATATACTACTTACTATTTTAATAAAGGATCCTCTCATAGAACAATTAATTTAATGTCGTATGTATAGGATATGGAGACACGATAATAGCTTCAAATCCTTTCGATGATATGCCATCTTCCTCAAGGGGACCCCCACCACCACATCCCCATCAGGGACCAGGTGGTGGTGGACCACCAGGCCCTCATCAAATGGGTCAGATGGGGGGAGGGCCTAGATTTGGTCCACCACCTCCTGGAGGAGGACCTCATCATCATGGGCCACCACACGGAGTACATCATCCTGGAGGTCCACCACCTCCTGGTCAAATGGGACCTGGACCATCTCAAGGCCCTCCTGGCCAAATGATGAGAATGGGCTGCCCCCCTGGTGGTCCAATGGGAGGACCACATCAAATGGGCCCGGGTGGCCCAATACCTAATTGGAATGGTCCAAATAAACCTGGGATACCTCCACCAATTCAGAGTGGAAAGGTAGTTAATTAGAAATTATCTGTTTTTTTAAGGACTAATAATGTAAACCAACTTTTTTGAAACAGCTTTATCCTCCAGACCAACCAATGATCTTTAACCCCCAAAACCCAAACGCACCTCCTGTTTATCCTTGCGGAGCTTGCCATAAAGAGGTGCATGATAATGATCAAGCAATCCCTTGCGAAAGTGGCTGCAATTTCTTTTTTCATAGGTTGGTCTCATTTTTTTGTACTGAATATTTTCTATATTGTAAGAACCATTTCGTTTTGCAGACCTTGCACAGGACTTACAGACGCTGCCTATTATTACTTGCATCAAGAAGTTTATGCCGAATGGGTTTGTGACAGTTGTCTCTCCACCAAAAACGTCCCTTTGGTTAAGTTCAAACCCTGATTAATAATTTCCACAAACAAGAGAAGCTAGCACTCGAAAGTCTCTAAACCTAAATGACGCCAACAAAAATGTTTTATATATATATATATTTAGATAAGGTCAACTTTATATGACTAAATATCGCGAGTTTGTATATGTTCAGTTTTTCAAACCTTTTCGGCGTTTCTTCAAAGGACAAGTTGACAAAAAATTTAAAAGTATTATTATTTAAATAGTTCTGTTTCTGTGCAATAATCTGGTTGTTTTTAAAGGTATGTTTAAGACTTGAATTTTAGATTTTTGTAGAGCATTATTAGTTGCGATTTTCAAATACAAACTAATAGATCTGTTTCAAGTTTAAAAAAATACAAAAGGAAAAAATAAATTAGTAAAATTTATTCCAAAATTTTGCTCAAAATAAGTGAGACATGTCATTAATATTTTAGTGTAACATTTTCTATATTCAAAATTTATAATGAGGTGGATGATTTGTAGTCATTGTAGTGGCATTAGATCTTTGTTCCCTTTTAATTGGATTTCTCACTCCTCCAAAACCATGATTGATCTGAGGGATTGGGATGCCTTCTTTTGCCAAGTGATAATTTGTAATTATCTTTTGATGGGGCCTTCCAGTGACATTTAACGAAGTCTCTGCACTCGTATTCACAGCATTGGTATAATTATTGTTGATCCTACTGTTCGAATTATTGGAATCTACAGAAAACTGATTGAGCTTCATGTAAAATTTCGGAGGGACTATACTGCTTGCTGGTCTGTTCACAATTCCATACAACAAATTCCCCCCAGTTCCAACTCCATGTTCCACGGCAGGAAGAACAAATCCATGTTTACGCCGAAATTCATCATGCTCAGCCTTTTTGAGGCCCCCAACTTTGCAAAGGAGTTGATAAACTTGGATCTCAATCCCTAAACTTCGTAACAAAAGGCCACGTTGAATAAGACCTCTGACACGGTCACATTCTTCCTTTGAAATAATGTGAGATAAAGTGAATCCTCGACTAGTTCCATTTGAAGGATTGCATGGAAGTAGCGTGTTGGGAAGTGGCATCATTTTTATGGGAGGTTTATTGTTGCCTGCAATTTTAATTTCCGAGTTTTTGATTGAAGGTCCACCTGATTCAGGTCGAAGTTTACTACTCTCGTCCCCATTCCCCACTATTTTGGGGGAATGACGTTCACAAGGCGGCTCAAAGACTACGACGCTTGGAGGGGCGCTATTAAAATTTGGACTTTGCGTCGTTCCTTGACCAACCCGTTTCTGCTCTTCGATCTGCTTCTTTAAATTGTAGTCATCGATTTTAGCCTTGGTCAGATTTGCTCGAGCTTGTGACGCTGCAGTGTCTTGATAAAGGGACACTTGATTGTGAGCAAGGAATTTGTCATATTTCGAAGTGTCATCAGTGGGGAAAATGAGCCTGTAATTTCCACAATTCTCCAACTCGTGTTGAAACTGAAGTTCTTCATAGTCTTCTTTCTTTAGGACTTTTCTAGGAGATTTTATAACTTCTTCCGGCTTCTTAATAATTGTGACAGGTTTTTGGCCAGGGACAGGTTTCTTGCCTTGTTTATTGTTAATGTTATTTAAAGAATTAGCTTTGTTGTTAGTGCTCCCTTCTTTTTTGGCTTCGATTGATAACTTGACTTCATTCAGTTTGTTCGTAATTCGTTCTTGAACTCTACGTCTGTCCTCTCTCTCAATTTTACCTCGATCAAGTTGACGGAAGTTTAGAATGGCAAATGTGTCGTTGAGTAAAGTTTCTTTGATCTCGCGATCTAGTTGACTGTCCGTGTGAAAACTTGGGGAATGATTTACCTTTTAATTGATTATTGGAATTTTAAAAAAATTGTTTTAATGCGAGAGTTGTTAGTACCTCGATTACGAAAGGCTTTAGTTTGTGATCTAGTAAAATGTCAAATCCCAAAATCTCAAAGCACGCACTGCAAATGTCATGTTGGGGGAAACACGTTTTGTAATGATGCTTGAGAGTTGGTTGTGCGGATAAAATAGTCTTTATTATCACATCGTCCATTTCTTCCTCAAGCTTGTCCACATCATATCCTCTTTGTTGTAACCAACTCATCACAGTAGTCAGTTTTCTAGGAGGGTTTTAAATGATATAAAAAAATCAAAAATAGAATTTAATCCAAGAAAATCATAAAGAATAACAAGTCACCGTTTTGTCCCAGCTTCTGCATCAACCACAAAATCTCTGCTGAATTTATTAACTGCATAATTTGTCAAATGCATGTAAGAATTTTCCGTGTTATTTTGCGTTGGCAGTCGATATTTGGCTGTTGCAAAACGAGCGAGTCCTTCTTTGAACACAAAGATGCGCAAAGGGTCACAAGATGTTATGAGGACGTAAACTCTCAGGTCGAATTTTAAATGGTCAATAAGAAATGGCTGCAAGTTTAAAAAAAATATATATAAATTTTACTCATTATCGCTAGATATTAAAACGTTGTCTCACTTTTTGGATATAAATCTGACAAATAATCCGCCCAAATGGATTCACATCTTTTATGTTTTTTACTAGAAATATTCCCCTCCCTTGACATCCCATTTCCGGTTTACATATATACGTTTTTCCGCGTCTTGAAGAGGAATAGGCTTGAAGCTCATTATTGCTGGAAAAAAAATGAAAATAGCATATATTTATAATAAAATTATGATTACACAAATTATTATTGGGAGCATACTCTGCAGGCAAACACCAAGTCATTGGGTAAATATTGTATTCATCAGGGAATGATCGTTTCATTCTATTGAGATTTCTGGCCAGTAAATCTTTTCGACAGATTTCATTCATTCCTGGAAAATGGTTTACAACTTGGAAACGTTTCATTTCTAATGCTCTTTCAAGGGAAACTGAATAATCTGTCCAGTAAATGTTCCATGCTATGTCATCATTCACTTCGGACAAACCATGACGCCTACTAACAGATCTTACAATCTCATACCTACAGCAGAAATGTTTTCATATAGTTTCAATACTTTTTAATGTTTTATTTCTCATACCTGCAATGTGTGAGACAAATGGTCACAGGTTTTCTTCGTCTTCTTTTTCTGCGTGACGACTTTACAGAGTCAAAGGATGCATCTCCAACCCCAGAAGATAAAGCTACGAGTTTAGTCCTTTCTCCGTTGACCTTTCTTCCTGATTGGTGTTTATGACGATGTTTAGCAGGGCTGATATTGTTATTATTAATATCAAGCTTATTTTTGTTGTTCCCTTGATTATTAAGACGTGGGGATTGCTTTTGGGCTAGAGTTGAAATTGTTTTTTTCTCTCTGAATCTGCGGGGAGTTACGGGGTCAGCTTGACTTGATTCATCTGAATCTATGAAATACAGAAATCAAATGGCTGAAATGAGATTTGTATTTGCATTGACATTATCTGTTACCATTTTCAGAATTTATAGTGTCACTTTGATTTCCAGAAGAGACATCAGAATCTTGGTCTGAATCGGAAGAATTTTCAGAAGATGAGTCTTCATCTCCTTCCGATGAAGTATCGGCTTCAGAAGAATCTTCAGAAGTTGAGGCATTTTCTGTTTCCGAATCTGTTTCCTCGTCGGCAACTTCTTTCTTTATTAGCGGCCTTTTTTGCTTTTGTACGACACTCTGCTGGATTTTCTGTTGAAGAGCAGAAGTTTTATTGGCTTGTTGGTTAGAGTTGGGGACGGCAGCTTTTGTGGGGCCTATAAACATAATTTTGTCGTCATCACAGAACTTTGATTTCATTCAAATTTCCAGTCACCTTTTGACAGAAGAACCATATTTTAAAGAATCTAAATGTTTGTAAGTAAATTGAGTAGATTTTCGTCGGATTGTGTCTGGTTTCATAACACGTTTGCATGCAAATTCTTAAACTCTTTAAACCCCATTCAAAGTTATAGTCCATGGATACAAAACTTAAAGTGTGGCCTACTTATGACCAACAGAGTGATTCATGATGGGTGCAAATTATGAAAAAATATGAGCATGACAGATGTGAATGATTTTTATACAAATTCTAGATAGATTTGTAAATATATGCATACTTTTTGCCAAATAAAATGTTTCAATTTTTTAGATTCGATAAAAAAAGATGAGACAGTCTGTGATTTTTGGTCGTCTTGCAAAGTTTAATGTATTTTTGAAACGGTTCTCCTCTAATTATGGGGCTGGTGCAGAGTCATCGACAATTTACGCTGTAGCAACTGGTACATAAATAAATTTGCATTTTGCATATAGCCTTATGACATAAATGAATAAAATGGACAGGGGGAATTCGAAGTGCTCTTAGCGTCATTCGCGTCTCTGGTCCAAAATGCTGTCAAGTTGTGGAGAAAATTGGGAAATACCCATCAAACAGGGAAATATTCCCTAAACCAAGACAGGCAACTTTGCGAAAGTTTTATGATCCTGTGACATCTTCACTCTTGGATCATGGAATCATTCTATATTTCCCGAACCCCAACAGCTACACGGGTGAAGATTGTTGCGAATTCCACATCCACGGGGGTCCCTCAGTAATCACTGGAATGCTAAAAGCAATTGGATCCATTGGATGCAGAATGGCTGAGCCTGGTAATTAAATTAATTGACATTCTTTTTCATGGGAAAAGGAATTTTATTAATAATAGCTGGTGGTATTCAATGAAGGCGAATTCACCAGACGAGCATTCATAAATTTGAAGATGGATTTAACAGAAATTGATGGACTTGCTGACTTAATTTCTGCTGAAACTGAAATGCAACGCGTTCAAGCTCTAAAACAAATGGATGGGTCTCTTTCTAGAATTTATCTCAGTTGGAGGGATCGATTGGCAAAAGTAATAAATAAATATATAAAACTCTGCATGAGGAAAACTTGGGATGTAATAGATAAATTTTATATGTATAGTGTCTTGCAAATTCCGAAGCGTTTATTGATTTTGGGGAAGATGAGAATATTGAGTCGGATGTTATGGATCAAGTCGTAGAACAAGTGAAGAGACTAATTAACGACATTGAAAGCCATTTAAGAGATCAGAACAAAGGACAGAGATTAAAAGACGGGGTTCGAGTTGCCATAATTGGGGAGACCAACGTTGGGAAGAGCACACTGCTAAACAAATTATGTACATAACTTCATCAAAAAAATGCGTTGGTTTTGACATTTACTAATAACACAGGTCAAAGGGATGCAGCAATTGTCTCAAATATTCCAGGGACAACGCGAGATGTCATTGAAAGTTGTGTCAATATTCATGGATTTCCAGTAATTTTTTGCGACACAGCAGGAATACGAAATGATACAAGCGATCAAATTGAGACTGAAGGAGTAAGTTGTCATTATTGCATTCTGTAACATAAAATGAATTATTTTTGATTTGCTTGAAAATTCCAGATAAGACGTTCCCTGAAACAAGTTGAAGAAGCCGATCTCATCTTATTTCTTGTAGACTGTACAAAAATAACTAAAGTAAACAAAGGGAATCTCATAAGAGACCTCTCAAATGGGATAGAAAATATGAAAGACAGAGATGGAAAATCACTCTTCCCAGATATAATCAACAAAACAATTTTGATTGCAAACAAAGTGGATTTATCGGAAAAAAGTCGTTCTTTTGAATCCATATTTGATTGCAGCATTTCATGCAAAACTAATCAAGGTTTTGAGGAGATGGACAAATTGCTCAAAGACAGAATAACTGACATGTAAATGAAATTGGCTCAGCACATAAATTACAAACTATTTACAAATATTTTATTTCAATCATTATAGATGTGGAAATCCGACAACTGACAATCCTTCAGTGACTAGAGAGAGATATCGAATTGAACTGGAAAGATGCATCATTAGTTTAAAAGATTTTGTTAATTTTTCTCACTCTTCTGATTTGGCACTAAGAACTCATTGTCTCAAAGAGGGAATAAATGCACTTGGATCAATTACAGGACATGTGGGAACAGAACAAATTTTAGATATTGTATTCAGAGATTTTTGTATCGGGAAATGAATTTAATAAAGTTAATTTTTAAAGACTGTTACAGAATTGAGACATATTCCATTTGACATTTTATTTTGCTATACATGAATAAAAATACATTTTCCCTAGAACACTGCTGTATCTGTCAGATCTGTCTGAGAATCTGCGTGCATACATTTAAATAGTGTAACGATGTTCACATAACGGAACATTCATTCACAATCACATTTGCTCAGTCATGCCACTTCAAAAGCTGCTTTATATTATTATTATAATGCCATGTTAAACGGTTTATTGGTAAGGAAAGATCTGTCTAGCAATAAGCTAATTGACTGCTGTGCTATAATTTTATGATGCCAAATTTAGATTAATAAACTCTCATTCATTTAACTTTAAATACTTCCAAGAAATCAAATTGGATATTTACAGTGGTTGATAGTTAAACAAATGAATGACAAGGAAAGATTGATATTTTTCAAATGGGTTCCTTTCTCAGAAATGCTAAAATTCATTGGACATAAAAATGTTAAAAATTGAATGTATGAAAAGGATGCATTATCTTATAACTCATCATAAAAGGCATTTAAAGATGAAAGAGAGGAAGTTCATTCATACCAAAAAACCAAATGGCAGGTCTATCTATACCTACTAAATAGTTGACACTTTTAAAGACTTTTAAAGTTCGGAACTTATTGTACATATGGATGGAGGAAATGGAATTGAAAGGAAAGCCTTAATTCCCCAATATTCTCTGTTTGAGACTTGAGCTTTACATGAGAAGACTGTGCTTTTACTTGCTGCTGTGCTTTTATTTTATGCTGCGCATTTGAGACTTTTCCTTCCTTGGCCAACTGACAGGGAAACTCATTCAACGGGTTTTCTTTCACTCATGTTTCCATTCAACTATTAGATCCTTTGGCTATATGGAGTTATGGCAGGCCAATAAAGAATACCAAGTGTTGCGGGACGCTTCACATGCCAAGTTCAAATGTTCCCGGGATGCGCGCAACCCTCAAATGACTTCTACCCATCCTTTTCTTAATTATTTTTAGTTTAAAACTAGTGTTAAAGAGCATTTGTTAGTCATTTATAACTACATTTTAATATTCCCACAGCATCCTAGAGCGATGGAGGTAAGGACGCTAGTGTTGGGAGTTGCGGGAAGTTCAAAATAGTTTGATGACAGAGTGGTTGGGCATCCCGACTGCCAGGGTGGCTGTTTTTTACGACTGAGTTCTCGGTTCTTTAATTCTGTGTGCGAGGAATATTCTTCTTCTAGGTTAAATGAACTCTCATTCATACAAACTCATTCAATAATAGAGAAATTAGTACGCGCAAACTTTCCAGCACCACAAAAGTTTGAGAAGTATGGAACACTAATTTGCTAAACACACAAACTTTGTTAGTGTGAGCTGTTAAAATTATGGCTCTTGACTTTACTTAATATAAATATCCGGTTACATTATCATCCAACATATCATCGCATTAATAATAATAATAATAAGGATTAGGGGGAAATTATGACGGTTTAATTACTTAAAATACTTGGAATTTGTCGTATAGAATACACAATACAATTAAACATTGTGCTGTTAAAGTAGTTTGCTCAGTTCTAGTGACCTGGAAATTGTGTCATTAAGTTTAAGATGATTATGGCACAGGACCCTTTATCTGTGACAACGACAACGGACGGAGACGACCTGCTACTGGACGTAGAGGACAGCAACGCCAACTCTTCCAATAATGGTTCTGTCCATGATTCCCCTACATCCCCCAAACGGGACTCGTTAGTTGTGGGGGTGGCTGAGAGGAACGGCAAGACCGGTGTCAATTTAACTTTGGCTTCGTCCCCCATTCATCATCCTACCTCTTTGACCCTTGACCTTGACTTTAGCAATAGTTTTAAGAAAGTGGAGCTCAAGAATAACGGTTCTCCATCACAACCTCCGAGTCATAACGGGAGCATTTGCAGCGACCAGGTTTTTGTGGACGCAGCAGCCGCAGCATTAAGGGCAAAAGGCCCACCTTTGAGTGGCCCTGAAGAAGAGGTACAAATTTGCAGGGATTTTTCCGTATATCTAGAAGAAAATAATGATCATTTTTTTATTGACAGTATACAAAAGAATTTCTCGGAATTGTAAACGGTGCTAGATTAGCCAAAGGGGTTAGCCCCCTGTCTTGGAATGCAGGGGTCAAATTTCTAATGGCCCGTAAATTCAATGTGAGGAGAGCCCTGGAGTTATATAACCAACATCAAATATCCAGACACGAAGAAGGACTCTTTGATTTTGACCCAGAAGTAGAACCTTTAAAATCAGAGTTGATTTCTGGCAAATTTACTGTCCTTGTATGTTGGAATTGTATCTTACAGAAACCAACTTGACATTTTTAAATAAATTTCTAATTTGCTTTAGCCTGCAAGAGATTTGGGAGGAGCAGCAATTGCCGTTTTTACTGCAAGATCCCACGTGCCATCAGTATCTCCACACGATAGCACTTTAAAGGTAAATTTTAAACTAAAAAACTATTACAAACCAATAAAATATGAATATGTATCAATCAAACCAATAATGTTCAATTATAGGGAGTAGTATACCAATTGGACGCAGCTTTGGAAGACGCTCAGACTCAACGCTGTGGACTGATTTTTATATACGACATGACAGATTCTAAATACTCTAATTTTGATTATGAACTCAGCGCAAAAATCCTCTCCTTGTTAAAGGTACAATTAATAAAATTGTAACATAATTCCATAATTACTAATAATATGCCGTTTACAGGGTTCATATCCAGCAAGGCTAAAAAAAGTATTAATAGTCACTGCGCCACTGTGGTTCAGGGCTCCGTTCAAAATATTGAGGCTATTTGTCAGAGAAAAATTAAGGGATCGTGTTTTTACAGTTAGTGTACCTCAGGTATATGAGCCTATATATAGTCGAGATATCACATGCAACCCCCCAGAAATAAAGTAATTATTGGTCTCTTTTATTTTGCAGTTGGGCGTCCATATTCCTAGTAACTCGTTGCCAAGAAGTTTAGGGGGTCAATTAGAAGTGAATCATGATGCTTGGTTATCAACATGTAATCAAATTATGAACTCTTCTGACCTATGGGGAAGTTTTGCGGAAGATACGATACCTTGCGTTGACCATATTTCGGTATTTAATAAAAATCTGTAGCTTTTGTTTGATAATTTGTGTTAAATTCCACATTCTATATTTAATAGGACGGTAACGAAAACTCATTGGACGAGCACAAAGATCTAACAGGAGAGTTTGCAGATAAAGAAAGAAAAAAGATGCGGAGAAATGGTACTAGTACAAGTAATGTCGCACAATCTGCACTTATATTAAGATTTGCACGCTTTGCAATAATAATTTTTCAAATTACTAAGTTAGGTATTAAAAATATTTTAAAACGTCATAATAAATTGTTTTTAGGCCAATCTACACCATCTCCAACTCCGAATTCATCTGGAAGCAGTGGGTTTTCAGATGATGACAGTCTTCCATTCGAGGAAAAAACAGGGTTAACTCTTCCTGAATTTGTGGAGCACTTGAAACAAAAGGGGCGTCGTGGATTGCTAGATGAATATGCCGAAATTGTGTCAAAATCCCCAGAAGGATCGTTTAATGCTTCCAGGTACATATTTAGTTTTTAAAATATCAATTGAGAATAATTCGTTCTCTGTTTAATTAACACGCTAACCATATTACTACTAGATTACGAGGTAACATCAACAAAAACAGATATAGTGACGTCCTCTGTTTCGACCACACCCGTGTCGTCCTTTCTTCCGAAACGGAAATAGGGTCAGAAGTTCCTTGTGACTACATAAATGCAAATTACGTAGATGGGTATAAGCAACGTAACGCATTCATATCAACACAAGGGCCTCTGCCACGAACATTTGGGGATTTTTGGAAAATGGTGTGGGAACAGGCTGTAGTATTAATTGTGATGACCACTCGCGCAGTAGAAAGAGGAAGAACAAAATGCGGGCAATATTGGCCACCAGACGCCGACTCTTCTGTTACTCATGAAGGATTCAAGCTGAAAAATTTGGAAGTGGACATGAGACCTGATTTTGCTTTGACTAGATTACAAATTACAAATGTTAAGGTGCGTTCCTTAAGCATAATTATCCAGTAACCAATTTATAATAATTTATTTATCTTTTTTTTCTAAAATTATAGACTAATGAAACTCGAGAAGTGAGTCATCTGCAATTTTTATCTTGGCCAGATTATGGAGTTCCTAGCAGTGGAGCATCTACATTAAAGTTTCTTCAGATAATGAGGTTAGATTCGTTAATTTAATTTGAGTCAGTCAGTTGTACTCTATTATTAAGGTTGCATACAATCAAATTAATTTTATTTTCCTCATGTCCAGAGACGAACAGGCGTCACGTGTGCAGCAACTCGCCTCGAAATGGGATGGACATCCTTTGGGCCCACCAATTGTTGTGCACTGTTCAGCAGGAATTGGGAGGACTGGTATTTGATATTTGACAAATCATTGAATTTCTCTTGGATTAAAAAAATATTTGTTTTTTAGGTACATTATGCACAATGGATATTTGTATTAAACGACTTCTAGATCAAGGGACAATCAACGTAATGAGGACAGTAGAAAGGATACGAAGCCAAAGAGCTTATAGTATCCAAGTCCCAGAACAGTATTTATTTTGTCATGCTGCCATGATTGAATACGCTTTGGCGAATGGACTTTTAACACAAGTTCAAGTGGAGGAAGTTCCAGATCTACTAGCGGAAGGTGACTCCTCAGATTCTGAATGACTATGGTGGTTTTCATAAATGTTTCTAGTCTATATTCCCTTCGAATGCTTACCAATTTGACCTGGTTGTTGTCGTTGTCATTGAACTGTTGTGTTTTCACATTTCCGGTTATGATGCACTTTTTTGGGTGTAATTCTGCCTTTGAATGCTCTATGTGCAAAAAGTATTTTTTCCCTTTCCCTATAGCCTTAGATTAACCAAAACCAGACCTTATGACCCTTTAGACCTTAAGAATATGACTGAAAATTGGCTTTCCCTTTGTGCGTGTGTCAATAACTGAAATTTTACCTACCTCTATATAAGCTACATATTATCCCTTTTTGATATTCAAGTATTGTTCACTACTTATGGATTGACTCGGTGTAATTTTTTTCAAGTTTAGTTTAAATGTTTAGTAGAGTACAATTTAATGTCGTAGTTGTAGTACACAAGTAATTTCATGTTGCTTGAATTATATATGATAATACAATGTTGTATTTAGATGATTCATGAAAAAGATTATACTACGGGTAATTTTAAGATATGTGTAAATATTTCTGTTGTGCTACCATTTTGCAAACGTTTTTGGCATGAGCGTCGTGAGTTTTACCAAATATTGATTTACGTATGTATACAAGTATGTGCTTGTAGCTTTTAGTAAACATTATATTATGCAAGGTTATTTATTGATAGGTGTAAGTTAACTGACAAATTGCAATTGTTTCGTTGTTTCAGGATCGCTAACCGGTTGGTAGTTAATTTCATTCGCTATTTCTACTTCGTCTCTCGGAATTTGCCAATTTCAAGCTATGCCATGCCTCGTCTAGTATTTAGAATAGATTATGAATTTTTTTGTGTGCTATTATTTTTTTTTTTTTGGTTTTTATGTTTGCCTTAATTTTTGGTTTGGGTAATCTATTGTACTAAGAAGAACAAAAACAAACTTGAAATAGTCATCAACTTACAAACAGTCGTCAGTTTATACCTGTTTTACAAGTCATCACTGATCGATGCTAGTATTCAATTATTATCAGTACTAAATAGCATGTATTTAGATATTTTAGAGAATGTATTGTTTCCGGTAGTGGATCAAGTTTTTAACTACTAGCAATTTTTAACCTAAGTTTACGAAACGAATATTGTTACTGACTTTCAACAATTGATATATATGATTCCTATATATATATTATGCAACATTATTATTGTGCTGATATTTTATGTAACTCTTGAATTTAAAAATTGGTGACCGTATCGCAGAAAAATTAAGCGCATCAACTAGTTATATAGCGAAAAAAATTAATCTGTATGTAATTTTCTATTAAGAAGACATTAAATTACAAATATGCAGCTACAACATATATTTTGAAATTGACCTTAAATTGGTTTATATCATGATATTACAAAGAAAAAAATAATGTGAACTTATATATTAACGAAGAATTTTATCTCATTAATTCTTAATTATTGTGTACCTTGTCACAAATTCTGATATCAATTGGTCTACATAAATTAAAAATAAAAATAAAATTGAAACACAAGTTAAAACACTGTTGCTCATTGTTGTCAGTTATTTCGTTTTCCATTTTTTTAAAAAAATAATCATAATATATCTAATACAAATTTTGATTCTATTTTAAAGGTCCTGACCTCCAAGAAGAAAGAGAGCGAGAGAAAGCCATTGGTTTTCCACTTCCATCAATTAATCCCTTGCAAAACTGTGATGCACAAGATTGTCTTTTACCCACCCAGGAAGGACGCACCCCTCCTTATGATTACGAAGCACCTTTTGCTCAACCAAAACCTTCAGATGCTAGAAGCTCATCGCAGAAATCCACCGCCCCAACAATTGCGGACCCTTCGACTCCATCCCCACCATTGTCTGTAGCTGCCCAGTTAATGAAGGCATTGGAAGAATCTACAAAAGCTTCAACATTAAAAGCACAGACAACAACGAAACCTGTTCCAATTCAACCCCACAAAATGTTATTACCAAATCCTAAAAACATTCTCAAAAATTTTCCCCACCCGCATCTCCCTACGAACCCTACGCCAACTCCAACGCCAATATTGATGCCACAAGTAGAACCTCAAGCTCAGTCTGATACAAATGAGGGTCTTGAAGATAATTCAATAGCAGCTCAACCTCCTCAGACCCCAAATCCAAGCGATCCTCATAAAAATGCAGTTCAGAAAATAATGCAACATTTGCAACCTCATCATCCTCCTCAGACCAGTACAAAATCAGCCCCAAAACCAGGTGTTAAATCGAAAACTATTAAAGATAAAAAAACCATCGGTTAAAGAATCCTGAACTAAAAGTAGAACAGCAATAATAGAAGAATGATACTAATTTAAGTGTAACATTGCATATTGTGGAGTGTTAATGTAAGCTTGTATAATAAACTTGCCTGACACTCGCAAGCTAATTACAAGCTGCTATCTACTACCTGTTACTGCGTTTTACAAATTCTTAGTACTACTAATTCATTGTAATCTTTTGGCTGGCGTCATCCATGCAAAAATTGCGTATTGCCTCAATCGTATTGAAAGCGGCTTCTCTCAACCCGGTCGAAGCATTGCATCACAATTCGAGTCACAATATTTTACAATCTGTTTAGTCAACAATCGCAGTCCCAGCACAAAAACCAAGTATTGAAATTAGTGGGAAGCAACAATGGAGGGGGACAAGGAAAACGTGACCCTTAGTAAGTCCCTTTTGATTTGTATTTGGTTTCACACGAGTAGTTTAACATGATTTTTTATTTACAGGCGACAAGAAGGTGTACACTTCGGAAAAAAAGGGAAGTGATGAAAATGGGGACGGGAGTGAAGCCAAGCCGTATAAAACGGCCCTTCATGCCCTGAAAATTGCGGAAAAGGAGCCTTGGCCTCAAATATTTGTGGATGCAAAGGAAGAGGGCAAAGTAACTGAAAATTACATCAATTTTGCCCGTTATTTTACTTATCGGGGTTGCTAATTATTTCAGGTTTATGAGCTGATTGCAAAATCTCAATTCAAAAAAGTTATGAAGCAATTTGTTCGAGATTTTCACAAAAGCAACTCCCTTGCTGTAAAAGAAAAAGAAGACGCGGAGCTGAGGACGAAGAATATTGAAGAGGCGAAAAAGGTTAAGATTGAAGAAGACAAATCTCTCACCCCTTCATTGCGGATTAAGATTAGAGATGCATCTACAAACAAAGAAAAAAGGGTCAAGGTTTTTGGCTGGGTGCATCGGTTAAGAAGACAAGGGAAATCTCTCTTGTTTGTCACTCTTCGGGATGGCTCTGGATATCTTCAATGTGTCCTTACGGACAAGCTTTGTCTCACTTACGAGGCAATGGTTTTGAGCACTGAGGCTTCCGTTATGCTGATTGGAACCTTGGCTCCAGTTCCTGAGGGACATTCCGCTCCAGGCGGCGTGGAATTGAAGGTTGATTATTGGGAATTGATTGGATTAGCTCCTCCTGGGGGTGCAGATGCAATTTTGAACGAAGAAGCTCATCCAGATGTCCAACTGGATCAACGCCACATTATGCTTCGGGGAGAAAACACTTGCAAGGTCTTGAGAGTGCGATCAGCTCTTCTTCAATCCTTCCGAGATCACTATCTGGCAAATGGCTACTGTGAAGTTACCCCTCCTACACTCGTCCAGACCCAATGCGAAGGAGGATCGACACTTTTCAAAATGGACTTTTTTGGAGAAGAAGCGTATCTTACGCAAAGTTCTCAACTTTATTTAGAAACGTGCATTCCTTCACTGGGAGACGTCTTTTGTGTGGCGCAGAGTTATCGAGCGGAACAAAGTCGAACAAGGAGGCATTTGGCTGAATACACTCATATTGAAGCCGAGTGTCCGTTCATTACTTTTGATGAATTACTGGATCGATTGGAAGATTTGATTGTGGATGTTGTTGATAGAGTTTTTGAAAAGTGTGGAGATTTAATCAAAGAACTCAACCCGGTATGTTTTATTCTTTTTAGCTGATGAAAAACATTCTCCATTCAAAGGCTTGACTGCTTAATTTGATGGGCGGTTGAGTAACAAATGGAGAAATAGTAAATTGATGAAGATGCCTTTTAATGTGGTTGTACAATGTTGTGCACTATTTTGCAGCCATCATCCACAAAAGTTTTATTTTTAAAAAAACAGTATACTCATTTTCAATTTTTTCCCAGGGCTTCCAAAGACCCACGCGTCCTTTCCGTCGGATGAACTATGCCGATGGTGTCAAGTGGCTGAAGGAACATGATATCAAGAAAGAAGATGGAACTTTCTATGAACATGGAGAGGTATGTATGCAGTAGTAATTTAAAAAAGAAAATATTTTTAATTAATTAAAATTAATTTTAGGACATCCCTGAGATGCCTGAACGAAAGATGACGGACACAATAAACGAACCAATTCTTTTCTGTCGCTTCCCAGCACCAATTAAGGCTTTTTACATGTCACGCTGTCCTGAAGATCAAGCACTTACTGAATCTGTAAATTTTTCAAAATATTTAATTTAATGGACACCAAAATCAGTAAAAATAATAATTTTGGATGTTTAGGTTGACGTTTTGCTTCCAAATGTTGGCGAGATTGTTGGAGGATCTATGCGTATAAATGACTTTGATGAATTGATGGCTGGCTACAAATCCCAAGGAATTGATCCTACTCCATATTATTGGTACACGGATCAAGTGAGTTGAAAATAAATTAAATATAAAACAAAGAATTTCAGTAGCAGTTTTATTTTTTTAGAGAAAATTTGGAACCACGCCCCACGGTGGTTATGGTCTTGGATTGGAAAGATTTTTATGCTGGCTACTCAACAGATATCATATTCGTGAAGCTTGTCTTTACCCACGATTCTTGGGAAGATGCACTCCATAAATAATCTTATGAATTACCAGCTAATTTACCAACTTATTCCTAATTCCTATTCATTCATCATAATATTAATTTGTTACTATTGCTTCTGATTGTATGGGTATATTTATTTCAAAAATAAATTGGAAAAATTAAATCAAAATGACTTTATTCGACGTATAATTAATAATTCTCATTACTGGGTCTGTGAAGTTAGCCGAATGGCCGAATATATTCGGCCGAATGTAAATTCGGCCGAACGTGAAGTTAGCCGAATT
>JAQIXN010000827.1:0-27507 GCA_034698145.1 Proisotoma minuta
CCGGGCTTTTCAGGGCTTAAAAAATCCGGGCTTTTTCAGGGCCGGGTTTTTTAAATATCGGGCCCTGCTCACCTCTAGATGGGTCTGCATTCGATACAGCAGTTTGTTTGAAAAAACATATAATTTTTCAAGGGTTTGTATACATTTAGGGATATCACGCACTTCCGCTTGGTTTATCTGAATAAAATGGTCTGTGACCATTAGGAGTAGGATTTAAGGGGACATTTGAAATGAACACATTTTATTGTTCACTACAGTGCGCATTATGGGACAATCTGATTGACCCAGGAAAAATACAAATGACAGCTTAGCATGAGCACAACATTACCATTCAAATTAATGTAGTGAAAACTATCATTGCCTTGCCCAAAATTTATTCACATTCATGTATCTAAACAAGTACAACATTTGTAAGTGTATGAATATTTCACATACAACATTTGTACATGAAATTAATCTGACGTATATATATATATATAAATAATAATATGAGATGGAACCATAATGGAAACAATCGAAACTAATCCTCTGCAAATACAAATTGGATAGAAAGTTGCCACTTCTAACGAAGGATTATATGTATGGGATGGAATTGTGAGAAATTTGAGTGGATTGGATTTGAATTGAGAGCTGGGTTTAGTATTCTACAAAGACTTTCCCAATTTCTTTTCTCAATCATTGTCTGCTCTCTTTCTTTGTCATTTCTGTGATCTTGTTGGGGAAAGGGGAAATAAAGTTCCAGGCTAAGAACTACTTATGCAATGCAATGGAATGTAATGCAAGATGGATGATGATGGGGATATGATTCTTTGAGCTCTCTCTCGGATGCTTGGAATTCTTTATCTATGAGATGGATTTAAGGAGATGATGGACAAGAATGGAAATTGTAAAAGATTGTAGATTTCTCCAGCCTCTGTCAAACTGCATCATTTTCTTTTGAAGTTGTCAGGAAGTAGTTAGTTTTAAGATGCCCAACGTTCAGCCTTATATTTAACTTCCCTTGGGCAGATAAAATGCAGCTTTCCCCAAGAGAATGTATTGGTCTTGTTTCAAATATTTCCAATTTATTGTTAGTATATATATATACAACAATTTGACTGCATTTATCTATTACTTAAATTGTGTCCAAATTCCGGACATGGAGCCAAATTATTAAAATAAATGCAATTTTTAAGGAAAGTATGAGCTTGTGTACATATTTAATTCAGGTGGGACTTGCTTTCTCTGTAAACCCAAGAGTTTTTGAATCCTGGGCACGTTCTGAATTAAAATGAAGGAGTAGAACAAAAGAGAAAAACTTGTTTTCCCTTCTTGAATGAGTAGTGGAATAAATAAATGAATTTAAGTAAGAAACTCAATTCAAAGAATATATGTATATATAAAACTCCTTCTTTACAATAATGTCGCATTGTTGGAAAATTTATTACTCTAATAATTTAATTAACAATTTTAATATTAATTCGTCCTTTTAAAATCCAGCACCATCATTATTATATCATTGCAATATTATTGGTCACAAGGCATCAGCAAATCATCATCCCAAGTAGTCCTGAAATTTACAACAAACGGCATTGTCAGTGACAAATTGTGACCAAAAAAAGTGACACGTCCAAGCAAAAGAAGAAACTTTCTCAATAGAAGCTCAATTTACATAAATTGTTTGGGTGTAAGTTTGTATTTGGAAGAAGAAAGATTTGTTTGAGGGATAAAACCAAAGTTCCGTTTTCTTTTGATACTAATATCTAGTGAAGTTTTTACCTAGAATAAGATGGAGAAAGATGTCCAAGTATTGTATTCCACCCCCACTGACTTGATTTATATTTTGGGTGAAGATGAAGTTTGCATGGAATCCGCCCCCTTCGCCCCCTACGCCCGATCTGAAGGTCAGACGAAAAAAATTGTCGGGAGGTCCACCCCCAACCAACACCAAATTTGGTAGGGAGCCACACCTGCGTTCAAACAAGGGACTTGTGGGCATGAAATTGGAGGTCTCCAAATACGAATCACATCTGAAAAGATGAAAGAATAAATTCTTAAATAGGCAGAGGCAAACTGAGACGGAAGGAATAAATCTCATTATTCGTTTATATAATGTCATTAAACCACATTATTATTTGTCCACAATGAATTACACTTGTCCATTTTTCAAAATAGACAAAGAATCTGAAGTTTATAGCTTATTGCCAATGTTTTAGTTGTAGGAAAGATTTTGTGGTTAAAGTTTCCTCATAAACTGCAAGTTTGAATGTTAACAGCCCCATAAAACTTTTTTTTTGAAATAATACGCAAAACTTGTACTCACGGTTGCCTTCCAGGGAGGTCAAAATGAGTGAAGGAAAGTTGCACGAAGCCTTTTTCGTTGCTTCCGTGGAAGAAGTAATGGCACTCTGTATCCCGAGGGTAGAGTCCTCCGTAGTTGGGAGACCCAATTGTCCCGTTCGGAGAAACTGATATGTTGAATATAAACGCACACGGGTAGCCCCCGGCACGACTTCCCACTCCCACACCAACGCCAAAATCTGACAGATTTCAAAAACAACATCTTTATTTGACAGCTAAATTTAAATGGCAAGTCGCAGGAGCGACAAGTGCGAGCAGCACATGCATTTTTCAAACAAACGTGTACCTTCAACAAATGCATAATGGGAATAAAATCCGCGGAAAGGGGGCGTGGTTGCAGAAGCCTTTGCGTTAAATTCCAGACTCATTCTATGATCCACGGACATGAGATCCGGAGGCGGATGGAGACCACAGTGAGTAAGGATTTTGACCCTTACTCCGCCGATATACACGAACGCAGAGATGCTGTCCGAGAACACGCATCTAAAGAAAAAAAAGAGATTACGACAAAGAAGTTGCAATTAAATATTGTCAGTCTTCGTTCGTGAGTCCAACTTTTTAACTTTTGGACCAGAAAATCTAAATCCCTAGAGAAAAAGCTCAGAAGAGGGGAAAGTCACATCGTCATTGCATTAAAGAGTAATACGAAGGATTCTTTTTTTTTCTTGTGAAAAATCTGATGGTTAACTGGCCTTTAATTTTAATTAGCTTTTTCTTCCTCTTCATTGGAAGCTGACAGGGGACACAAATACCGAGAGTGCAACCAAATCCTAGCTAAGCTTTTTTTACTCGCAGAAAGTTGGAGAAAGTCAAAAGTTGTCTTATTAGTTTGTTTGTTTGTTTGGAAAGTATATTGGATCATTTTCCCCATTTTCATTCCGTATTGTTCCGACTAATTTTTTATAAAGATGCAGAAGGATATGAAACTTACTTTTTATCGTTGGAAAAGTTGTCTGTTTGGTGGTAGAGATGAAAGTCGACAAAAGAGATCTGGACTCGCTGTCTCCCGTGTCCGGTGAGATCAAAGCGACAATGTGACTTTGGTTGGTAGGGATTGGGATACGAGGGACTGGACAAACTCCCGTTTACACCAACATCAGAATAAATTAGTTGGTCACATTGAGGCACTGCAAATTCAAGTATAAGAGTCGAGTGTTTTTATGTACAAAACATTTGAAAAGTTTGGAAAAGCATATCAGTGAAAAGAGGAATAAAATGAGATTGACTCCAGCTGAAATTTAAGATAAGTGAGACGATAAAGGTCATTCCAATTTAGGAAACGGCTTCCTCTTCTCAGTCTAAATAAACTCGCGAGTTGGTAAAATTGAGAGTTTATTTAAAATGAGGCTATTGGTATAAGATCAAAGGGAAAGGAGACGAGATTTTGTACGCAATTTTATGCACCGGGCTTGCATTTCAACTCCCCAAAGTTACAAACGACGACGGCAGTTCAATTTTATCTCTTATTTTATGCTCTATCGTACGTTGCATATGGAGAGAACTGTATGTTTTGGTCAAAATGAACATTAGCTAACACTAACAGTCCCGTTGGGGAGGAAAAATGTGACAGCATTTGGGGAAAATGAGAATGGATCCCATTTTGCTACGCACTGGGTTAATCCCCCTTCCATTGATTTACTTATCTGCTATAAGATCTAACTTGTTCTTCATGATGAGTTAGCAGCTTGGGACTTAATGGAGCAGTGTTATCAAATTACATCCAACACCTCACGTACAAAGACGGCCGAGAATTAACAAAGATGACCAGAGAAAACAAAATAACCAAATGCTTGGATATCTGATATGGCCTTAATTCAACTAATCGATTGGCCCATCTCTTTGAGATGTTGGACACAGCACGAAAAGAGGATATTTATAAGAGTCTCATTATCCCCAACTTATGTTTGTGACAACTCAAATCGTTACAACTCAATTCCTCAAGTTTTTTTTGACTGAGTTTGTAACTAAATTAAGTATATGTATGTGAACAAAGTAAGAAGAATGAATGACATTGATTCCAATTATAGAGCCGTCCAAAATTCCAACTTAATTTTATGATTCCTTATTTAATTTAAGAGCCCCGTTGTCTCAACTTTCTCCCAACTTTTGTGGACGAGTGAAGAACGCAAACGTAATCCAATGAACGGGTGACAATTTACTCATTTCCAACACTTTAACTTTGCGTTACTTTCACTAACTTTCTCCTTCTCTCTTGGATGCCAATAATAATTTCTCTACCACAAATCATAACGATGTATGTATGTACGTACGTATATACATAGTCAACGCGGAAATTTAATTAGAAACATTCCACAACACATGCAAATAATAATTATTAGCACAGGTTATGTTTTCTGTGGAATTTGAGCACAAGTTAAACTTATGACTCTGTGTAATTGGGGAATAAAGGAAGGAATAAATTTGCAAAGTAAGAGAATTCTCACCCAAAGTGGATGCTTGTGGCTGACCATCTTCTCCAATGGATTTGGGATGCTCTGAAATAAATGAAAATTCATGCAAATTTGAAGCTACAGCTTGGCAGTTAATTTTTCTACCCACACACACTCATACATACAGATATATGAACACAAAACGAAAGTTGTACATATTGTATCTCATCTTACCTATCTTTGGGTAGTACTGTTGTAAATTGAGCCTAGACGGGTCATAAGGATCCTCGTAAATCACTTTAATGAAATGAAATTTGGCTCTGAATCCTCCTCCAGGTCTGTCAGAGTTCCCAATGAACTCTACCAACAATTCTTGGCCAGAGGACAAAATCTAGCACAAGTCAAAGAGTTAAATTATTGGCATTTTAAAATGAGATGGGGCTGGGCGTACCTCATAGTTGGACACTGCATTACAAATGAGGGCAATCACAGGGGAACGGGAACTTGGTCCGTCAAGCACACGGATAATATCCGTTTTGTTTAGACAGCTGGGGAAAGTTAAGCATTAAGGATGTTTGAAAAGAATAAAATTGCGTAAATATTTGAATTCTACTGAACGTACCTGTAAACCCCAGGCTCCAGGGACACAGACTCGAAGACGAGTTTTATTCTTTGTTGGGCTCTATGAAAATGTAAATATGTGAAGGGGAAAGTGAAATAAATCGAGAAAGTCAAACATTTGATTAAGAAGCGACATCTAACGGAAACATTTTTTTGTTGGGATTAAATTTGTTTACCTTGCGGTGAAGTGATAGGTACATATCGTGTTATGTGGATAAATGGAAGGATAGTAGGGTGAAAAAAACTTTCCACTAGGAGATGAATAATTTCTACTTTGGAATTTGAAATCACATTTTGTTCCTGGCACCAGTCTTCCGTTAGATTCAAACTGACCTGCAATGCAATCAATTAATCACCCAACTAAAACAAAATGACAGAAACATTTATTTATATACAACGGCAAGGAGAACTTTCTAGAGCCCACTTAGACCTCTCTTGCCGGTCCATTAAATCCAGTTTTCTCAAAAGAAATGACAGCCAACCAAAAGAATTTTATCTAGGGAAAATCTGGCAACTTTCTCTCCTTAGCATTTTGGGGGTAAATTAATGATGGAACTTTAATAAAGATTGTATTGTAGAAATTTTGCTTTGGATACTCTTTATGAATTTTTTTAACAATCAACTATTATAGTTGTAAGAATTATAATTTTGGAGAGGGTTGTAAAATTTCGACATATTGCAAAAAATGAGTGAAGGAGAAGATTTTAATAAGCGGAGTCGAAGTCAAAGTGTTGATGTAAATGGGGACGGAGATAAGAATGATCATCCGATAAAGATGAGACGACCCGCTTCTCCTCCAGTCAACGAGATCACAGAAGAGTCGGAACGTTCAGAGAACAAGTCGGAAGAAATTAAAGAGCATGACCCAGCAGCTTCTTTGGAATTTGAACAATGGGAATCTAACGATAATAGTGTTGATTCCGACGGCGACGAAGAAGAGGAAGAAGATTTTCTGGAATATGACGAAGAAGAAGAAGAGTTGGAGAACGATGTTGGAAACCAGTGGATTGTTGAAGCCAACACAAACCTTAGCGTGACGATCCGACGTCAATACGAGGTTTATAATTTTCGTCGCTCATCCAGCTCTTGGGAATATGCACGTGTAATGTGCCAAGGTCATGAAGGACCGTCGTCTACTGTAGAACATAAATCCCATGACATATGGGGCTATGATGGTGGGTTAATCAAGACCATCAAACAGTTTGAGGTCACATATCTCGATGGATCAAACATTGATGTAAATATTGATGGGGCAAGAATGACGATTGTTATCAAAGATCTCGACGGGATTTGGGACAGAATCACTAAAACTTAAAACAGCTAAATCAACTAAATACTTAACTCTGGCATTATGAAGATTTGGCAAAAATAAAATAAAGAATAGCATGAAAAACGCATCATTTGTTTTTTTTCAGACTCCACTTTCTCCATTTAGAAAGTCAGTTCATTTTTACCCATGCCCACCAAACTTTTCCCATTGAGTATATGTAATGGAACAAAGCAATGGATCACTATTCTACTCTGTATGAAAATGGGGAAAATGAGCCTAATCCTATTTTGTAGACTATTAACACAAAAGTTTTCCCTATTACTTTTCCCAATTCAGTTTGTTAAAAGTCCACAAGATTTCCTATTATGAGGTTATTTTTTAAAAAAAGCAAATGCATCCTTCAAATTTTAAGATTTTAGGCCGCAATTTGTTACGAGTGCTGTAGGCATAAAATTTTTCATGTTTTTCATGGGATAAATGGGTCAATTTCTTTGAAAGAAGGAAATTGTTATATACACGGCTGGCTGGATAAATGGTACGAGTAAATCAATAAGAGTCGTAAAATATCCCTTCACCAAGTTAGTGTGTAATAAAGATAGCCGGAGGATAGAGATTGATCATAAATCATACACCAGATATCTTTATCCGGGGACTTAAACTAAATCTCGGAAATAACTCTGGCCCACCATTTTTTCCTCCGGATGTAATTATGTAACGAGATAAAGAATGTGACAATTTTGTAGATATCTTCAGAATGACGCCCAGAGATCACAAAAAGTGGTGAAACAATCGTGTTTTTTGTTGTAATTAAGGTGCTTACTAGAATTAAGAAAACGAAAATATCCCTTGAATCCCAGAGGTCCTTTACTGCCATCTAATACGGTAGAAGCTTCAGCTCCCGCATGAAACTGAAGCACCAAATTCCTCTCGGCACTATAGTACGTCTCGTTCGACCTCTGACCGCAAATCAAACTATTCCAAGGCGTGGACTCGTTCACTCCCTCGGACTCCAAATGGAGAAATAGTTTGAGGTAGTCAGAGCACCTGCAATTTACCATCACCAATTTCATTTTCCCTGTCAGCGATCACAACAACAATGGAGTTGTTCTTACCCATTGACGTTAGCATTAACGGGGACAGGTAGATGAATGTGGCTGAGATTAAGTTGAACAATGGAGTCCGGGGGCGCGGAGAACAAATAAAGGAGACAGGGGACAGGTCTGGAAAACTCTGAGGGGAAATCAGGGCTCACAAAGGCCCCCCACTCTTTCCCAAAGGTAGACACGTATCGTATGCATCGACAACCTGAAATTTAAATTTTGCACATACATTAGTTTAGCTGTGCATTATTCATGTAGCAAGTCAAAAGGGAGAGCTTTTAAGCTTCTCAGGCGTGAAAATTCCATTAGAGAAAAATGTAAAATTCATTTTTAGTTATACTGATAAAAGTATGCTGCAAAATGAAATGAATTTTTTTTTTGAAAATGAAAAAAAACTCCGCAACAGCCAAGCTTTGTTTAATTGTTGTGTTTTAGTTTTGTCCACATTTTACGACCATGTATGGGAAGCTAGCCACATAGTAAGTTTACAACATAGTAAAAAGTTTATATTGCAGGAGGTAAAACATTTTTAAAAAAATACCCAGCTATACATTTTTATAATAAAATGTTAAAAGACAGCGTGGGAAAATATTTGGGCTCTCTCTCAAATATTGAATTTTTTGGATGCGAACAATGGGAACTGAGAACTCTCAGCCACCTTTCCCCACACTGACTGACCCTTGGATGGATATTCAGTGAAATGAAAAAGATGATGGATTTGGAGGTGAAAGGGGAGAAAGTTATTGAATTTTTCAGCCTCAAGGGCTTCCAATCTTGAACCCACATTTTGGAATAATAATAATACATATTTTATAATTTAAAAGTTTTGGGAATAAGAAAGGGTCAAAAAGATTAATTGAATGGACACAAATCTCAATACTTTTATAGTAAATAGTAAAATGTCTTCATTTGTCCCTCGAGTGGAGAAAGTTAAGTTTTTTTTTTCTTCTCAATGCTTCTTCTTTCTTTCCCTATGAAATTTAATCATGGCTCTAGCTATGTACGTTGTACGTGTGTGCTGGAATTTTTTTTTTCTTGTGAGTCTAGTTAACAAAGTAGAAAACATCCCTGGAGCTATAACCATTTTGGGAATTTTGCTTTGCTTTTGCTCCTTTCACTCACTTTTGACTTGTATAGAAGGTGAAGAACGTGAAAAGAACGTGAGGTAATTTTAGATACATTCTTCAAACTGGGAAAACAAAAGTGTCGTAAATTGTTAACTGGCAGTACGCGGAAAAGGTGAAAACGGATGTATCGATTGCTGAAAGCATACTCTTGCCAAACAAATGCAATTATTTAGAAGAGTAAGAGAAAGTATTGTGACCTTTGACCCCATTTATATAAAAGAAAAATGTACTTTCAGTTGAAATCTCTTTTGTAAAATGGGATTTTTTGTCATCTGTGATTAAAGTCTATTTTCAATAGCGACAGACAGACAGGAAAAATGCTGTGAAGCAGGGTACATAAAAATTGTATTAAATAAGTTTTCGTTTCATTTGATGGGATAATAAAAAAAAAAGAGTATGAATTATTTATTGATTGGAGTATTGTGTGTATTATTGTTTACCTGGATTAATTGCAATCCCACTGAGGCAGTTGAGGGTGAGGAAGAGGAGTGTAAAGTTTCCCCTCTTCATGTCATCTTTTTCAGAGATTTGGGGAAAGCAGTTTGACAAATAAATGCTTTTCACACGTCCCCACTTTACACTCGGGTTTGTTTTACTGTTATGCTCTTTCTAACGATTATGTTGTTCCTCCATCCACTTCACCCTCCAAGTTGGGCCCCAGGGTCACAGCCTGCAAATATACCAATACATATTCAATGCTCAATGCGGTGGTTAAATTACATAATTAATGGGAGCTGCGACATTGGCTCAAAGTTGGAACAATGTAAAAATGTGAGATTGTGGTGTTGATCTCATTGGGGAAAGTTTGAGGCTAAGTAGGGAAAGTTTGGGTAATGAGAGTTAAAGACTCATTTCCAGTCCAAGTATCTACAACATTTCCGGAATGAGTTTGTACAGCCCACTCACTTGTTTACGGCTTTACCCTTTTTACAACTAATTTACTTATCTTTAGCCCAGTTTAGCCACACACACGCCCACGGGGCATGACTAACATTCAAAACATGTACTCTTTGTCCGTCCGTCAGTCAAGTCTGCAAGTTTTTAAGCTAACTTTTAAATGAGGCAAACTGAGATTTGATTTAGAATCGACGCATACATATTATAGTGCTTTCTGATGAAACCATGATACGACATTTTTGAAGTTTGAAATTATTGGTTGGTCTCACTTTGGCTTCAAATATCTTTTGTAGCTAGTGTGCCATTACCATAAATTGGTGCAGAGCACTTTGGATAATCTTCCACAAACTTTTTCTTATCTCTGCTCCTACATAACTTTCACCGCTCAAACTTCTGTTCCAGGGAAAAACTTTTCTATTTTCCATGTTTCCCCAAAATGGAAAGCAAAAGGGGCAAGCCAGCAACAATAAAAATTGGGCGGCCACACTTACGCCTAATTAGGAGGGATGGATCTAACAAACAAGGAGTGTAATGGAGATGGAGACAGTTTTGTTGGGGACATGTTTCGAAGAAAGAGTGAGCTTCTTGGCTTAATAAAATCAAGGAAGGATGATGAAAATCGGAAACTGGAGAAAAGCCAGCAACTTTTTATGTCCAGACGTCAAGTTGTTAGTTTGTGATTGTTTTCAGGAAATGTAGCAAAAGTAATGTGATGCACGAGTTGAAAATCAAATTCAAGATGTGTACAAAGTAAAAGTTTCATGTTTTTTTTCGTTCTTGTGGTGAAATGAGAGGGTGGCAGGTAGTGTAAATAATAATTGATATTGACATCCCACATGCACAGCATTATTCTCATAAGTCACTTGTGATCTGACAGTTGTTTGACAAAAGAATGAAATTTTGTCACATTTTGTCTTTATTAAGCTAGACAGTTTCGCTTTCTCTTTGTGAAGATGACTAAAGGGTGAAAACACTTTTAATAAAGTCTTTGAAAACCAATGTAATGCTGTAGCGGAAAATATGAAACACTATAATCTTTGACTGATTTTTTAATAATGTCATTTTTGAAAAAGGTGTTTCCTGTTTTTTAGCATGTTCATTTCAAACAGCTTTATTTGAACTTTTAGATGTTGAGATTTTTTTTTAAAGAAATGGTGCTGACAGACAAAGTGTTTATATAACATAGCTGCATGGGCTACATAATAATAATGTGGGTTTGGGGAAAGGAGACAGGTGAAAGGATTGATGTCGGGGTTAAACCCCTTTGAATTTATTTTGGGAGATGAGTGAGCATCTTGCTTTCTCTTGTCTGACAGCAAAGCAAATCTTCATTATTCTTTGCCTTAATTCCCAAATTATTCACACGTGTAAGCCACCAAACAATAGATCTCTTTAAAGTATGAACATGCATAACAAATATAAATAATTTCGTATTTTCCGGAGTTCTTGTTAAAGGATGAAATATTGAGAAACTTTTAAAACTTTAACTTTCCGGCTCCGGCTCTTGAATTTTTAATTCGGGCTAATTCCTTTTCCAACTAATGGAGTTACAGGTAATTGCGTTTCTTCTTCCAAAACTTTAAAATCTCGATTTAACTCCCACGCTAGATTTAGATTTTTTTTTCAAGTTTGGTGGTAACTTTAAGTTTGATAAATTTTTGGCTACAAAGCAAGTATGTGCCCAAGGGACTGAGAGGCCCTTTGTGGCCGGATTTTACACTTATATACCCTTTCCATTTTTCAGGACAAACAAAAGCCTTTCTTAAAAGTTGTGTGAAAGTGGATCCATTCTTCTTCTTTGACCTCGAGTGAAAGTTGCATGCATTGTGGTAAAGATGGATTGTTGTACATTATGTCCCCTTTGTCTGTCTTCAATTCTCTGGTCACTTGTTTTAATAGTCTGCTCATTACATGGCCAGTAGCCCTGGAGGGCACTTAGACAGGACTTTAGCCAAGACTCCCAAATGCAACAACGCAATAAAACATTGGAACGGAGGCCATAAAACCTCCATGTGATTATATGCTGCCACATAAATTTACATCTTATTACATCTTAGGCTTTTATGGGGCACACCAAGCGTAAAACTTTAAGAGTCTGCATAATTGTTTCATACAGATTTCTCATTTCCTGTATAAAAAGTCCCAAATCTCACACCTCGAGTGGAGATTTTGAGATTGACATCACTCGGCTTTTTAAATGTAATAAAATTCAGTAATGGACTTTAGTTTCCACTCCCCCGCACACTCACATTAAGTAATGCATACTTATGTAGAGACCACAGATTTGGTTCGTGTTAAACATGAAGCAGAGAGCTGACGTTGATAAATGAGCTTACAACCAAGGAACAGAGTGAGTGGTGAAAGCACAGCTCATAGATCAACTATTAACATTTTGGATGTTTTTAGCTATTTCATGTTTTGGGCATTAATCTTCTTCCGCAAAGCTAAACAACAATTGCAATTATTGGATACGTGCATTTGTCAAAATCCATCTTGAGCTGTAGAGAACGTACATTTTTTAAAAAAATAATTTGTTTATGATAATATTTGCAATGCATATTGAATGAGGCGCATTTGCAGTAAAGAGAAAGTCACAAAGCTCAAAAGTTTCTAGTCCAAGGAGCTAGAGAAAGTGAATAATTAATTTATAAAGGTGGACGCAAAAGCAATGAAATTTTAGTAATTTTACATGAATGTAAAATAGAAATGAGAAGAATCAAATTGAGCTTGAATTCAAGCTTGCAATTTTGTCCCGTAAATCAACAGATTACGCGAAATGTCGTAATAATAAATCCCAGCAATTGTCAAATAAATCTCTCCATATAACAAAACGAAATGTTGATTTCTGAAATTTTGCTTTTTTTGCACAAAAAATTGGGACATTTGGACAATCTAATAATATTTTATTGGGTAGCCAAGTTGAAGACAGCAATGGCATCCTGCTGAGATTTGAATGAGTTCAAGTGCATACATATTTTTATTTTGTGTTTGGAGTACAAACGGCCGTAATTTGTGCCGTGTTTTACATAAGAAGCTCAATCTGGTTGCGGAGAAAGTTGAAAGTGGGAATGTCCATTTCCTCGGCACTCAGCACAATCGCCATATAAAATGCAAAGTGGCTATAAAATGAAATCAAAACAGGGAACTCCAGATGGGAACTCACATTTTAAGCATGTCAATTTATGTTAAACCAAAAAGTGGCAAAAAATCAACTACAATCATTTTTAGGTTTTGGCTAAATCATCAATCGTTGACGTGTTGTTATCTTATTTTCTTGAATTGCAGCAATACTCGCATTTTATATTCTCTTCCGGAGCAATCCATTAGCCACTGTCCAAATCGGCTGAACAATAGAAAACAGTTACCAAATCACTGCCAGACTTTAAAGCTTTTGTCCCAGAAGAATTCAACTTTCTTTCTCTTGATTTTTTGTGTTCGTTGAGAGATTTTGGTATTTTTGGATATATATAAAAGTTGCTGATGTGTAACATTTGGTCCAGAGGTGAAATCAACAGCATTTGTTTTTTTTGTTTTGCTTATTTTGCAAAGTTGTAATGTTGTAAAGTTCAGGTGTCAGCTTTACATATTGCTAATTTCCAATTTATTTATTGGAGGGAGCAAAGGGCAATTTTATTCGTGGAAAAATCAAGAAAGAAATAAATCTTCCCTGTCACATCTGCCACCCAAAATTCCAAGAAAAGTAATGAGAAACGTGAATGAATGTGAGGAAAAGGAAGAAACAAGAATCAGAATCCACGGATGTATGTTGTCTTGTTATGCAAACAATTTCCCTGTCTGTCCGTCTGTCATCCCTTTAAAGAGTTCAATTTATTTTAATCCAAGTTTTATATAAAAATTGATTTTTTTGAAATAAAAGTTGTCTCATTGGAAAACAACTGTCAAACATTTATACGTTGTACGTTATAATTGGGCCAAAAGTTTTCAACTCTGCTACATCTTTACATACTTTATGTATATTTATTTGTCTTATTTTTCCAACAAAATTGAAACTGGGCTACGTTTACGTTCGTTGTAAAAAATCATATAAATTGTTTGTCTAGCATATAAAAATAAATATTTGGTTCCTGCTGCTTTCTCCTCTAATTTAAGATTGACTTTGGATTATATTTCCTAAGCTCCCTTGTATAATTTGGAGAAATGTGAAAAGCTTTGGATTGAATACCACAGCTCACAGTTTGGGGGCTGTTAATGGAATTGAATATCATCACTCTGTCGTGGTTTATTTGACTGTGGCAGCAGGTGAAGCCACAAACAACAGACTCCTTTGTTAGTCTACATTGTAAACTAACCAAAACCTTTGGTTCTCAATATTATAATTAAATAAACTCGGCCGTCATCAGATAATTTATCAAAGAGGCTCAGACTAATGGAATGATTTATTGATTGAGAATATTGAAGTGACGGAAATTAAATATTTGACGTAGCAATTTTGAATTCTACCTTTACAAGTTTGCTTTTTGCTAAGACAAAGCAAGTTTGAGAAATGGAAACAAAGCCATTTATTAATAATATTGAATTTGAGCCTTGGATGTTATACTTCAAGGTGATTCCATTTCACTGAGCATATTATTATATTATATTATTCTCTCTGTGGTTCGGTTGAGTGAAAGTAGGACACTTTATTCCTTCACTTCTTGTCGTCTTGTTCTCAATTTCTTAAATCATAAAAATTGGCCATTTCCAACTTATTTAAATCATTTCTTTAGCCAACTGAAAATTTAGCTTGACTGACTCAGCATCTAATTTCCATAATGTTCTGCATAAAATGTAAAAGTTGTCAAATGTTGTCATAAGTCGGTGCATTATGTACATTTGTGTCATTTGGTTACTATTTGCTCCTTTGGCATTTGGCTGCTGCTGCTGCTGTTTGTTTACTAATAATAATAATAATTGCTCAATTTTTCCTCCTTTGATATCTAGGAGGAATCTGACTTAATTGAAAAAGTTGAAGAAGAAAACCAATATTTGCTTAGTTTTAGAAATAGAGTAAAATAAATGAAGCGAAACTGAACTCATTTCCTATAGAAAATGTTAATCCAAATCCCTTTCTTCTCACTCTCCAAGTAAGTTTCAGTTCTGAGCACAAAACAAAATCGCAAAATTTAATTAAGTTGTGAAGCAATTCTTTGTATATTGTTAAACAAAAATCTGTGAATTTTTTGCCAGATTTTGCCCGTCATGTTAATAAAGAGAAAGTGGTGAGTTGAGGGGAAGGTTGGGGAAAGTAACTTGTCTCCGTCCTTCCCAAATTAAGATTGAAAGTTGGAGAAAGTGCCGCACGTAAAATATATAGCTCACATTTATGACATTTCTCAAAATTATTTAAACGAGGAAAAAAGCTTCTTACCTTCCATTAATAATATTAACCCCTTGGGCACCCTTCCAGTCAATTATGTGTAGAGTAGAAAGAAAGAAAGATCTCAAGTTACACAATTTGTGTGAAACAACACTCGTTGTGAGCTGAAGCTAATTCTTGAACAAACATTGGCTTTGTATGTAATTAACTTTTTGGCTATAGTATGTACAAGATTCAATGAGATAATAATTTCCAAACTTTGGGTTGTTCCATGAAATTATTTGAGACAGCCTTTGAAGGGAGAGAGAAAGCAGGAGAGGCTTCCGTCGGAAACTGAAATGCAACTGAGAAAGTTTCCCTGCTCTCTTTGGTTTTTATTCTCCAATAAAACTCAAGTCAAGTTTACGGCTACAGCTAAAATCTCAAATCTCACTTTGTTCATTCAGTTTTGCAAATGAATCTTGCAATTGTTGGAAATGAACATAAAATTCTAAAATTACAAGGGGATACAAGATCCTATTTATTTTTACAACTTACATCAAATTACAAAAAAATAGTCTGTCCTTATATAAGATAATAGTATCACAGATCTTTCATTTTTATTAAAGGTACGTATTTTAAAGGTACGAGTTATTAGAATATTAGACAGCAGCCGAACCAGGAACAAAGAACTGAAGATGGATGTCTCCAAAAGCAATTAGAATGTGGAGAAGTCTACTGTCTGCCATACCTAAGGAAAATCATATGTATTCTTACCACTATTACCAGCCTATTTTCATTAATGAAAGAGTAACTTGTAAACTCACTGCAAATCATGGAGGTTGGTTTTACTCCTTCTGCAGGAAGCAGACGAAGTATGGACCTCAACTCCACTTCCACCGAGAAGTCCCCTGTGTCGTGAAGCACTGGGGTCAAGGGTCTCTCGTCATCCCCATCATCCGTAGAAAACAAAGAGAGATCGGTAAATGTGACGGTACTTTGAACGACATATGTTTCCCCTTTTAAAATCATCGTCCTAGTCTTGCTCATCTTCACAGTCAATTTTCCACTAATGTTCTTCATTCGTTCGAGAGTTAATCGGAGATACTTGAGTTCGGGCATTCCCAAACTTATCTACAAACAAATAATTAGACGATAAAAATAGGACATTTTTAGAAAGGGAATTGTAATTTAATATTTGGTGTTCACATTAAAACGAGGAGTTTCTGGGAGGCTGTAGTCTGGCCAATTTTTCCGTTTGATGACATTTACGGGAATATCATGAATGCAATTGAGCGTTCCATGCAAGTCAATTTCGACGGTAAGACAGGGAGCCTTGTGTTTCTTGGTCAATTTTAACTTGAGACCGGTGGCAATCTGGGAAATTTTCAAGGCGCTCAGCGCGGATGCAAGAACATCTACAATAAATTAACATGCTTTATATTAGTAAACAAACGTAAAAGTATTTACAAACATAAATTGAATTACCGGCTTCAATTTCCAGATATATTTCATCTTCCATTACGGAAATTCCTTCCATATTAAACTCGGAGAAATAGGGTTGAGCCGGGATTTCACACCAACCGGAAGCATTCCCACTGGCGCCACAAATGGTCACCCCCTCCCCTGCCATTGTCTGTGTGTGGATGTCCTTGTCCTTGTGACCAGCGCCTCCCCCACTACCCCTCTCGTTTAAAATTATGACCAACTTATTCTTGGCCAAACGAAAAACGAGAAGACGAGAGAATTTTTGTACAGAGTTCACTAAATCTGCAAATAAATGAGCAAACATTAGATTAATATTAATAAGTAATTTGATCCTTACTTGCAAATAGTCGAATGTAAGCAATATCCGTGATTTTTGCTCGGAATTTCATTTTTACGAATTTTTATGCATCAGCCGGCGAGTGAAGTTCACTCAGTGAACGAAAGAAAACAAAAAAAGCAGCTCCCTCCTAGTCTTTGGGGAAGCAAAAGACGAAAAGTATGAAAACAATGATATTATTCAATTTTTTATTTATTTTGAAAAATGCGATTGCTTAACATGTCACAAATTAAATGTTTCTTAAGCTAATCTTTCTTCTAAACATCTACATCTTCAAAGTATTGAATTGGCTCCTTCTTAATCTCGGAAGGAAGTCCAAGAATTTCGACCTCGTACGGTTCTGGAGTGGGGGCGAAAGGGGCGTGGTTGGTGTTAACATGGTCCATAAACTCCATGATCCCTTGAAATTGTAGCCCAGGACAATAAGGACAGTTCACTCTGCTGTCCTTCTCCTGAGAGTAAACAAGAGCCCTCTCCAAATTGTCTTTCACATCCCACGAGGAAATGGAATTCCAAAAGTGAGGGTAATGAATGCTCAAAATATGGAATTGCAGATGGGCTTCGAAACTACTGGGATGATTGGCGCAGAGGTCACACGCAAATTCAGCTCGACGGTATTTACATGCATGTTTGACGTGGGCTCGGATCTGCATGGGAAGAATATTTTTTAGAAAATTGAGATTTGTTCTGGTATTAAAACAAATTATAATTCACATACTTGTGAGAGGCTTTTGTACTCGGGAAAAATTCGATTACAGAGGCGGCAGAAAAAAGGAGGGGTTAACATAGGCCTCTTAGGTGGAGGGGCAGGGAAAATCGTCCCGATTTTTCTTGCGATTTCTGCAAATGAGGTTTTAGAGACTTTCTTTTGCTCGATTTTGATAGGATTTTTTGAAATTGAAGTTGATGTTGGTATAGCAGAACTAGCAGAAGAAATATTATTGTGCATATTAAATTGCTCTTTTGAGTGTGCTCCTGAATTCACATGGGACAAAAAGTCTTCAATTGTAGAGAAAGGTTGGGCAGTGCAATTTAATATGGGACATTTGACCTTCGTCCCTGGCTCAGAGTAAACAAGGTCTCGCTCCAATTTGTCTCTCTCATCCCAAATAAGACAGTCCCAAAAAGGTTGGCAGTGAAAACTCAGGCCGTGGAATACTAACGCTTCATAAGAGACAAAGAATTCCATACAAGTAATGCACATGATTTCTTTAAAGTTTTTGTGCTTCTGCTTAGTATGGGAACGAATACTTGACAAAAATTTGAAATCTGTTCGGTGGCATAGACGACAGAAAAGGGGTTTGATTTTTCTAGATTCGGGTGAAGCAATTTTCGAGAGTTGAGTGGCCGCAAATTTGTCTTTAAAGCTGGAAGGCGAGACGCTAAAAATAAATAAAAAATATGCAAAGTTAAAAAAAGGGTTAAAAACAAAAAAAAAAACGCGTTGTTCCTCCAACCTCGCAATATCTTGAATATTGATGTTAAAACTGAATTGAGGGTGATCACTTTTGAGATGCCTTTCCAACTGGGCGAGAAATCCACCCCATTTTGGCCGATTGTTCCATGAAACACAACCAGCAATGGGACATTGATTCAAAAAAGACACTCCATGTTGTTGCCGTAAATGTGACGTGACACCTATAGAAGTCCTGCAAACTCTTTTGCAGAGAGGGCAAGGGTGACCAGGTTTTGTTTCTGAAGGGTGGTCTTTTGGCCTGTTTGGAACTTGAAATTGGTTTGATGCTGGCGAGTTGTCCTCTTCTTCTGTTTGGGACGCTAAGGGGTCTTGACCAAGTGACTCGTCTTCAAACTCCTCCTTGACTATGACATTCTCAATTACCATTTCCTCCACATTTAACGACATGGCCTAAAATTATTTTCAAACACTGATTTAGTTAAATCAACTTTTATTAAACCAAAAGTCTGATTAATTACTGGGGTGTCAGTTCGTTCCAAAGGTACCGATGAAGGGGAAAAGTTCATAATCTCCATCCAATTACTAACGTCCTCGCTGAAATTTTAATTATTAATAATGCAGTTAATTAACAGTTTGTACAGCTGATTTTTCTCAAACCTTATCTTCCCGTGTTGACAATTTAGATGGTCCGCCATCTTGAGTGTATTTGGAAGGAGGATCTTACATTAACTTCCCAAAGACCCCGACGACGACATTTTTTCGTCTGACTTCCCGTCTAAAATACTGAATACGATTCCCGCACTTGCATTAGTTGCATTACTTGCATTGGCTCTTGGCTCACAAGATATAGAACCCTTATGCAATAAGGGTTGATAGTTGATGGGCATTAACTGCAAGAAATATCGACATGATGCAAGTTTTGACTGCTGCTAACTAATTTGATATTAGCAAATTGCTAATTGAAAATTAAATTGAAATTCGGATATAATTTTCAGATGGTCATTTTCGGATAAATCATTCCAAATCAATAAAATCACATTTTTTGAAAGGTTTTTTATTTTTTTAGACAACTTTTCCAGATCTTCGAAGGAAAACATGTTTGGCCTGGTCCAACTTCTGACCACAAAGGACATGACTGAGTTTAAGCCCGGAACACAAAAAGAGGACTAAAAGTGGAACAATGGGCAGGGAAAATCCACCTGGAAGGAATTTACATTTTTGTACAATATGAGACGTATTTTCTGTATTTACTAGCAAATTGTACAGTTTGACCAAGTTTTTAATTTATTCTGAAAACGCATTCGGATTCTGAATTTCAGAAGAACAGAAGCATTTGAGAGTCAATTTTCTTACGCACCCCAACTTCCCCAGGAGAAGAAAGTGAAGCCGGTGAGGAATCCGATTTCTGCAAACACCAGCTTTTTAAATGCAGACGGAAACACGGAGACTACAATCATTTGAAAGAAGACTGTCGCCATCAAAAACACGAGCAGCACTCCTTCCGCAATTGCTGGAATTTTTGTAAAACAATATTTTAATCACAACTGCAGAAAAATGCTCCATACCATGATAACCACTGTTTCCAAAAATATGAATTCGGCCAGGATATAAGCCCTCTCCTAATAACGTTTAGATATAGATTAAATGCTCAAAATATTAAAATCCAATTAAAAATTTAAAAGGTACCCAATATATCCATTAATAGGAATATCACTGAGAAAAGAGGCAAAATGAGGACCACAAGCTATAAATAAAAACAAGCAAACAAAAAATGGAATATTCTACCTTAAAATTTCACAATATTCATACGTGTCCAATTATGACAAGAAATGCGACTCGCAGTTTCCAGTTCCAATTCTCTTCGCCGTAATAATTTCCCATGTTTTAATATTTTCCCTGCTTACTAGAAACTTGGGTCAATTAAACGAGCTCAAGTCAGTGCATTTGTAAGTAGTTTATATTAAGGTTAACCAAAACAAACAATACAAGTAATAGTCCATTGTAATTTGCGTTATTGTAAATTATAGAAAACTTTTGGGGTAGTCTCATATTCCCGTCTCAAATCTCTCGTCGGGACTAATGATTAAATATGTATTATTTAATTTATTATTAGAGTTTGATATTTGATTATCAGACATTTCTATATTTTTAATCATTTTATTAACTGTAAAACATGATAAAAATATTTTGTGCTCTTTAATGTTCCCTTATTTGCATGTTTGCTTTGGTCGTCATCCATTTTGCTCCCATTTAAGAAATCTTTCGACTGCGAGCTCCCATCGGGCAAAGCGCTTCAACAACTGATCTCCACAGGGCTTGGGGTGAAATACTTTGTCAACCTTGTAGAACTTTTCCAAGAGATCTTTGGACTGCCAGAAACCTGAGAAAATTTCAAATTAGACTAAAATTAATCAAGTGCACTTTATTCCGTACCACAATTGACCCCGGCCATAAAAGCACAGCCAAGTGCAGTCATCTCCCTACAAGTCGGACGAATTATGGGCTTCCCCGTTAGATTTGCTAGAGTTTGAACTATAAAGTCGTTGTTTGAAACTCCGCCGTCCACTCTGCAAGCAAATAATATTTGATTGATTTTACACAATTACAATATGCTGATTTAAGAATATTTAGCTAAATACTTGATGTGATCAAATTCCAGGTCGGTCTCAGATTGAAGAACGTTCAAAAGTTGCTGAACGCGAAAAGCAAGACTTTCCAACAACGCGCGCGTCAGTGTTGCTTTTGTTGTAGATGAGGAGATGCCAATGAACCCAGAGCTCGCAGAGGGGTCGTTGTACGGAGCTGCTAGACCGTTGAAGCTCGGAATGAAATATGTTTCATCCGAATTTTCTGCAGCAGATTCCGCCAATTCAGAAGATTGTTGGACGGAGGAATAAAGGCCTGTGAACAAAATTGGTAAAATAAAGCATGTTTAAAATAATTGATTTGCATACCGATCGATTTACCCCATTCTACAATATTCCCATTATCTTTGGATTGTCCTTCGGCAATGTATGCTAGCTCTGCGCCATATTTCCAACCTACTAACGGATAAATCCCTCCGACCGATGCGTGGGGTTTGGCCCCAGTATTTACGTCTAAAAATGCACCAGTTCCAAGCGTTACTTTTACACTTCCCCTTCAGTCAAAAGAATTAAAATCTAATCTTTAGTACTTAAAATTAAAATGGGTCATCATTACCTATGAAAAGATGCAGACCCAAACAGCGACGCCGATTGATCAGCAATCACAGCTAAAATAGGAATTTCTACATTAGGAAATAGCGTCATATTTCCAAAATGTGGACCACAAGTAGGCACAAGTTTAGGCAGGATTGAGGAAGGTATTTTGTACATTTTAAGGGCCCATTCAGCATAACCCAAAACATAGGGGTCAAAAAATCCGGTGACACAAGAATTTGAAAAATCCGAAACGTGTTTGGCTCCGCCTGTTAGACGATGGACGAGAAATGTGTCAATTGTCCCATATTTTACTTGATTCAACGCAATTTTCTCTCGAATTCCAGGCACATTTTCCAGTACCCAAAGAAGTCGCATTACCACAATTTCATTCATTAGTTGGAGAACTGAGCCGGACAAATACCGTCGGTTTTTGGTTACAGCATAAAGAAACTTGCAAAGGAGACGAAATGTACGGAGGGAAAAAGATGAGTTCCAGTTGGAAACTAGACCCGAAGCGCGAGTATCTTTCCAAGAAATTATATTTGTGAGCGGGATATTTGAATGAGAGTCCCAAAAAAGGAAGGAAGAGCGTTGAGTAGCAATTGACATGCAGCGAAGTAAACGGGGATGGATTCCTGCATCTACAATTTTAAAAGTTTGACATTGGTCAAAGTAAAGCTACGATTATTTAATTAATGCAAGTAAAACATTGTTGCTTTCAAAAAGCAAATGTTACCTTGAATTGCACCCTTGATAACATAGACAACACTTTCCCAAAGTGCCTCAGGATCAATTTCAACCCATCCCGGTTTCGGATAGAGGAGCTTTATCTGGAATTTAGCAGATTAAATTTAATTGCTCTAAACTTTTTTCCAGTAAACTTACTGCCGCATGTTCTTGTCCTCTAACTGTGGTATTCCTATCAAATATAAAACACCGAACGCTTGTTGTCCCCACATCCAATGCCCCCACAAACTCTTCCTCTTTTGAGGCACTCATTTAAATTTATTTGTTAATAAGACACAATTTGAAATTCACATAGTTTAAACTGAACACATGCAAAAGCCGGAGATTTTTTACATATGTCAGTATCAACCAAATCCCGAGTTTTATATACAGATCGATTTCTTGGTAAACCGTTGTATTGAAGCAGTTTCTGATGGCAAATGAACAGAGTCTGAATAAGAGTGTGGAAAGTGTGTCGAGGAGTAAAATGTTGGAATTGGAAGCGTGATGCGATATGCGTTAAATGTTTAATAAATAGGACGCGAATGAGCAGAGTTAATATTTACAGTGAAGGTAATTCAATTTCATTGTTTTGTTTCCCATCACTGCTTTAATCTCTTCATCAAATCTTGCCAATTATTTATATTTATAGCTGATGCGTATGTAGCCATAAATTTCTCTTTGTGCATGTAAAAAACACTCGCATGTAAAAAACACTGTTTGTGGCTTTATAATATATGCACATAAATAAAAGTTTCACGCAGATCTTCGTGTTAAAAGTCCATCAGATTTAATAATTTTAAGCGTTGCGGAAATTAATGATATCATTAATTCGAATGCTCAACATTTAATTTGGATATAAATATAAATATAAGCAGCAGTGGCTTAATTATTATTGTTTCGAATAGACGTGCGGTTTTGGTTTGTTTTTGTGAAACTGTTGCATAAATATTTGGGCGGATAAAATTTCGCAATAATATTTGCAGACAATTTAATTAGAATAAATCTTTATTTGCAATCATAATAAATCTTCAGTCATAATTGAAGATGTTACAAAACAGTCTTTTCAAAATGTGCATGTCACACAAACTTCTTCGTCCGCCGCCAGAACTGGAGTCTCCCACTGCATCGTTTACAGTTGCATTGCTACTTGTCCTCCTGTTTCCATTATTGCTTCTAAACCCGCTAAAAATTGAGTTTAGCCTCAATCGGCCGCCAATACTTTGAAATATTCTCCCAACATTAGGGAAAATGGGTCTGGTGGGGGCAACGTTTGGTGTCGTCACCACACCCTGTCTTGTTCCTAAGGCCAATGCAGTCTGAAATCTATTATATCCGTTTGATGGCGGTCCCGCTGACCTTTTTGTTATTGCAATTGGTTCGGATTGGATGAATACCCAATATGTCACAAAATCCCGCATGCCCGTGGCCCTACAAATTTGTTTAGTAATTATTTGGACCATCTAAATATTAATTCGGATGACGCGTTTAAACTTGAGCAACACTTAGAAATAAGGTTTCATACGTCATCACAATTTCCCCCTCATAACCCCAAGGGGCGTTCCAGGTCATTGTCACATTTTCCTTTTTGACATTTCCGTCTGCGTGATGTGCGGCGTTGTGTCGGACCCCGAAACAATTGTGAACCTTTGTGTGTTTGTTTGGAACGAATGTACCAAGCGGTTGATCTTCCTCGTTCCTCGCTTGGAGATAGAAGCCAATCATTTTTGTGGCTGGGTCCGTGGTGGCAAGAGAAACTATTTATCATATAAACCACACCCAACATTTATTAGCTAAACCTTGAACACGGTTTAAGTAAATAGGGGTTTGCATCACAAAAAAATAAGTATAAAAAACCAAAACTCAATTCACGTTTTAGTCGTTTGTTTCTATACGTTTTACGTTTTAGTTTTTTGTATAGTTTTTCTCAAACTGTTAAAAGTTTGGGATCAATAAAATAAAATTATATGATTTACAAACCTTGGACACTGTCCCCATCCCCAATTTCCGTTCTGTCCACAGTGAGTACGTAAGGGGACTCTGAGCCCTGGGCCTTATAGTCGTGGTGTTGAGGGTTCATTGTTTTGCATACAGCAGGCAAAGGGGGAGGACCAACGCTAAAACTTTGACAACTTTTTCCAAGTAGGAAACAAAGAAATAAAGAAGCCCACATTGTGACGACAAACAAATAAATACTTGTAATTTTTTTACTACTTAGTCAACAGTGAGACATTCTAATTGCAGTTAATAATAATTTACATTGCATTTGGTCTTGATTTGCAAAGGCTGAGTAAAAAAGACGAGAAGAAGGGTGAAGGACAAAATTAATGCACAGCTACATTTTAAGGGACAAGACAATTCACATTCACATGCAACAATAAACACTTATTTCTTGTTGGAATGCAGCTAATGAAGTATGAAATGCGTCTTATGAGATTGAGAGCCAGATAGAAACTGTTCAATTTATTGTCCTAGAAGTTTTTGGAGAGTGAGAGGATCTCTCATAATAATAATAGACAAGAACTTTTATTGTTGCGTCATAGTTCTACTATATCTTACCAAATTGTAAATAAATATTAGTAGATATTACTTGTGCTTAAATTGGTGTGTCCAAACCAGATTGAGAGAAGATGCGACCAAAACATAGCAATTTGCGTACACAAAACGTCAGAGAATGTAAATATCTGTAATTTATGTTATTCAGATATTTCAGATCGCAAATTACCTCAGCTTACAGAAATGTGCATGTTATATATGCATGTATAACAACTTATTATGGGTTAATTAGTCATGTTTTCTTAGGATTATTATGTAGGAATCCAAGATTTTGCAAAGATGGAATTTTGTGTGGTATCAATTTAATGGCTAATTGACACATAATCTGGACAATTGTATAGCAAAATTAAAAGAGTTAGTTGCACGAATTTCAATATTCTTTGCTCATTTTCTGGAGTCTGGAGAGGTATCAATTTGGGTAATTGAGGTGAATAAAACTGGCATTTTTTTTGTACAAATTGCTGTATAACGTAGAACAGTGGAACGCATTGCATACTCGTAATAAGATCAATGCTCCAAAGTTGTTTAAATTGGCATCGGATTGAACGATCTTTCTTGAACCCGTGATTAAGTTTGACCTCTTAAAAGGCAAATAATGCTTGGAATTAAAATTGAGCAATTTAATATCTTCAATTAATTTGAATTTCTATTCTATATAAATATTTAGTATTTCAATATAAACTTTTATTCTGAAAACTTAGCTTAGCCGCGTTGCTAATAAAGTACACCCACTATAATTAAACTAGTGACTGCATGCATTACCAAAAAACAACTAACAAATGCACTCTTGATTAGATAAAAAAGTAAGAAAATAACATTCGCTTTATCTGTAAATCTAGACATCTAATATAACTTATAAGGCACAAAATAATAATATCAAGTCTTTAATTTCTCTGGTCCCATGGTCCGTGATGTGGAATAAAAGCGGCAGAAACTGAGCAGTAGCGAATGGATTTGTATTTTTCATGCAAATTTTTCTGATGGCTGTCCCCAGCTGAAAAAAAAGCGGCGTGAAGATCTCTGACACATGCAGTCAGCGTTTTCTGTCGATGCTGACAAATCCCTCCGAGACTTTTGTCATAATAAATATGCTGCAAAAGTATAAAGCATTAAAATTAGTAAACTTTCAACAACAAACAAAACCAAACTATAAAATATCTTTATCTGCAATAATCTGCATACCTCGAAAGAAAATCGAGCGAGGGCCACAGCCGCCCCTGCAACCACTGATGGCAGATATTTGAGAAACGTTTCTCCATCAAGCAGAGACAAGTCCACAAGATAATACGAAAGAGATCGAATGGGATCGCTTAGTTCTAATATAGAGCAGTATGAAGAGACAAATGTGTGAGCAGTGGGAACCATCAGATCAAATTCAAGCGTTTGTAACATGCATTTCTCCATGTCCAGTATTTGTCTGCTGTTAAAAGCTTCATCTGTGACGTAAACATAATCTGAAATTTCTGGAGGGGAAGTCTCTTCAAATTTTGTAGCTATGAATAGCGCTGCAACTCCCAAAAGTTGAAACTTTGTACGTTTCACGGTCATTTTGCAAAGGAATCTAGAATATTTTTAAATCATTTATGATATGCTTGCTATTTTTCTTTTAAAAAAAACTAACCTGTCAAGATAATTTACAGCAAGATGGAGAGTTTCCTCTTTCAACTCATACTCATCAACAACTTCAATCAACCAATCGACAAGTATTGTCCGCATTTTCTCTGTAATTTCTTTGTGTCGTTTCATATAATTGGATTGGATAATGAACCGTCGCTCTGTCTTCCCCAGATTTCGAAGTATTTCTGGGGAATATTCAGGAAAGTCAAATAGAGGGATATGTTGTTCAGTTAAAATCCCAGAAGCTCGACTCGCTTTGGTTCTTGCGACAACGTCTTCATTTTCTTTGGCACCTCCAGAATCCAATCCAAGCCGCGATTGGAATTTTTCGGAAAAGCTCGAGTTAAGACCTCGGGGCTGAAACTATGAACAAAATGTTAATTAAAGCTATTATTAATAATAAAATATTTATATAAAAACATTGCTACATTACCTGTGATAAAACTCCCGATGTTACATCTGTAATATTGCTATTTGTCCCCGTCGTCACATTTGTCGTTGCCGTCGTCGTCGTCGCAGGTTTATGCTGCTGTTGTCCTTTGAAAATGTTAAGATTACTGCTCTTAGTTTTTTCTTTAAGCGTTTGGAACAAATTTGTTTTTGGGGGTTGACCACTTAAAGGTCCTGAAGGGCCTTGAATGCTTTTGAGAGGAGATCGTCCAGTTGCGGGCGCAAGATTTTCCAATTTTCCTCCATTTTTCCCAACCACATTCAAATTTTCTCCCCCAAGCGTCAAAATGTCTTTCCCCTTGTTTCTAACATTAGCGGCCCTCACAGGGATCCCGTCAGGATAAGGGACCTTTCTAGGGCTTATTCGACTTTTCCGAATTGGACTGTTTTCTGCCATGATTTACTGCAAAAATAAATAATTACCTAATTAATTAAACTAATTAAAGTTGCGTAAGCCACTTACTTTGATTATGCAATTATTTTTTGGCGGAGAGAGCCCTCAAGGGTCCGTTAAATTAAGGCGGTCGTCTAACTTCGCTGCAAATAAAGTTCAAACTCAGAAGCTGAGGACCATCCACATATTTAGTAAATCTTTTTATCGAAATTTTATACTGCACTATAGTTTGGACAAAATTAAAATGAACACTTTTGGCGTCGTTAAGGGCTTTTTCTCGGTTCAAATGCCGATAAAAA